>NW_006494869.1:9264-24026 GCF_000471905.2 Amborella trichopoda
CAATCGACTCAATGGGGTTGCGATTCGAGAAATCCTTCTACTAAATTTTTGTAATATCCTGTCAATCCCAAACAGCTTCGAACTTCAGTCACATTACTTGGTTGTTTTCAATTAACAATGGCTTCAACCATTGAAGGATCAACTGATAGACCTTCCTTAGATATGACATCTCTTAGAAATGTCACTGGTTCAAGCCAAAAATCACATTTACTAACTTTGGCATACAAGTTATTTTCTCTTAATATTTGCAATACAATTCTTACATGCTGCTCAAGTTCCTTCTGATTCTTGGAATAAATTAAAATATCATCGATGAATAGCAAATTAAATTTATCCAAAAAGAGCTTAAAGATCTGATTCATCAAATCCATAAATGCAGCCGGTGCATTGATTAATCCAAAAGACATGACTAAAAATTCATAATAGCCATACCTTGTTCTGAAAGTTGTCTTGGGAACATCTTCACTTTTAATCTTAAGCTGATAGTATCCAGATCTAAGATCAATTTTTTAAAACACTTATGATCCTTGTAATTGATCAAATAAATCATCAATTATAGGTAATGGGTACTTATTTTTCACTGTCACTTGGTTCCACTGTCTATAAGCGATACACAATCTCATTGTCCCATCTTTCTTTTTAACATACAATACTGGAGCACCCCAAGGTGACACACTGAGCCTGATAAAACCTTTATATAATAATTCTTCCAATTGTTGTTTAAGTTCCTTATGTTCTGCAGGTGCCATTCTGTAAAGTGCCTTAGAAATTAGGGCTAGCCCTGGCAATAATTCAATAGAGAATTCAATTTCTTTGTCAGGCGGTAATCCTGACAATTCTTCAAGGAAAACGTCAGGAAATTCTCGAATAACAGGAGTAGTATCCAAATTTATCTCTTCTTTCCTATCTTCTTTGATATACGCAAGAAAGTCTTTATACCCTTTTCGAAGGAGGCGATTACCTCGAATACAAGAGATTAAATATGATGGGGAGTCTTCTTTGATACCATGGAAGTAAAATACTGGTTGATTCGAAATACTAATGGTAACCATTTTCTTGTAACAATCAATACTTGCATGGTATGCAGAAAGCCAATCCATGCCTAAGATTACATCAAAATCTTAAATTTCTAGAAGTATTAAATCAACCAACAGTTCCTTTTCTTCTATCTTTGTTACATAGGATTTGTATACTATATTGGTGTCACTTAAATTTCCCATCGGTGTGGCTACCTCTAGAATGTATTCTAATTATTCTGGTTTTACCTTTAAGTGGCACGCAAAGTGTGATGACACAAATAAATGAGTAGATCTAGAATCAATCAAAACATGAACTACTTTTTGGAAGATAATAATAGTAACTTGGATCACTGATTTTGAGGCCTGAGCGTCTTGCTGGGTGATCGCAAATACTCTTCCCTTCATCTGAAGCTTTTGAGCTATCTCTCCTTGCTTTGGAAGCTGTTGCATCTGTAAGCTAAGACGTTCTCTAATCTGGTGCCCCAATTTTTCACATTTAAAACAGGCTCCAGTATTCCAATAACAAGGGCGCGATCCATCCTTTTTCCCACATTTTTTACATGGTTCTATTGGGCTCGGAAGTGGCAAGGGCCTTGGCTCCTTGTTTGCCCTTTCAAACTGTTGTCGATTAGATGGTGTGAGTCTAACCTGACTTTTCTAATTTTTCATCTTTTGATAATCTTCGAAATCTTTTTCGACAATTTGGGCTCGATCCACTATTTAAGCATAAGTTCTCAATTTTAAGACTGATATTCTGCTTCTAATAGCTGGTCTGAGATCCTTTTCAAATTTTTTCACCTTTCTTGCTTCATTGTTAATCATTTATGGTGCAAACCTGGCCAATTCAGTAAACTTGGCCTCGTACTGTGCTACTGTCCGGTTTCCTTAGATTAGTTCCATAAATTTTGTTTCTTTTTTGTCTTGAATAAAATCTGGAAAATGCTTTTCATTAAATGCCTCTAGAAATACTTCCCAAGTCAAGGGTTTATTTTCTTTGACCAATACTCATTTTTCCATTCACCACCAATGTTGTGTTTCTCCTTCTAGCATAAAAACTGCCAAGGCCACCTTCCTATCATTAGGACATTCCATTACCTCGAAGATTTTCTCTAATTGCATAATCCATTCCTCAGCTTCCAGTGGGTTTACAGCACCCTTAAAAGAAGGTGGGTTCAATTTCTTAAATTGTTCGATATTACTCTCACAATTTCACATAACTGACTGCCTGGTTGAATTGTTGTTTTCCATCTGATGTTGCATTAGAGCAACCATATTTTCCAAGGCTTTGTGAATTCCTTCCATATTAGCTTCAGCTATTCTGGATCTTAACTTCGCCTCGGTCTGTACACGCAATAAATGTGATTTTAAGTACATTCTTTTTAAATTTCTTAAGAATCTTAAACCTATTGCTCTGATACCATATTTGTCACACCCCAAGAATTTACAATACTGATATTCCTGAGATGTGACAGTCAAAACATATATACATCTATTTTTAGAACAAATTTACAATGGAGAATTCTTGCAAAGTAACAAAAGAACGTTTAAGCACAACAACAATATCTTCTAAAGTTGATCCTGACGAGCACTCAAAATGAAACCGCAGTTATCCTGAAAAAAAAATGTTTACCATAATTGGATGAGTTTGGCTACTTAGTAAGTGATCATCATAATCCTAAAAATAATCATGGTTAAAAGATATCAATATTTTCAAAAAGGAGATCTATTAACATAAATGCATTAATAGTTTCACTTTAAAAAATTCATAATTAAGTATAATCCGAATAATTGAAATGCATATACCATTTTAACGACAGTGCATAATTCAAAGGATTTTACAAATTACCCTACTAGTGTCTCAGGTAGGTCACCTATGTACCCCATCAGCGTCCTGATGGGTCCACTTAGTCCCAATCGGCGTCCCAGATAGATCCACTTAATCCCTGCAGGTCCACTTATACCTCACCGGCATACCGGATGAGTCCACTTAATCCCTATCGGCATACCGGATAGGTCCACTTATACCTCACCGGCGACCGGATGAGTCCACTTGCATACTTAACGTAGTTCTAAATCTCTTTAAACATTTGAAAGCAGCGATATCATGTACTCAACATATCACTATAATTATTAATATGAATTTCACTGAAACCATTAATAACAGTCACTTTCAATAACATTTCAAAAATAACCAGTCAAATATTTTGGCTCAAATTTAGAAAGGTAGCAGTTCGTAAAGACATTCTAGCATAATTGTCAATCTAATATGTATAGAAAACTCTTATAGAAATTCAAGAATACGGAATTATCACAATTTATGGGATGTCAATTCGCAAATAAACATTTCACAGACAATGCTATAATCAATTACAAAAATTTCAGTTTTCAAATTATAACGCAGCCATTTGCAAATGAAATTTACAATGTCCAAATATTCAAAAACAGTAGAAGGAAATCTCACAATTTTACTAAAAGCGGAAATATCACATTTATTTCTAATAATTTACAGCATTTAAAATATTTTACAATAGATAAAATATCACCATTTTTACTAAAAAGATTATTCTTCGAGACAATGAGATCGCTTACATTAACTCCGAAATTGGGGGAGCATCAGTTTCATCCCACACAAAAACATCGATAATTTCTTCAGAGACTCGATGTAAATGAAGAATCTTTTTCAGGGAAAGAAATCATATAAAATCAACTTAACAGGGATTGTGATTTACAGGACTAAATGAAAGTAGTATATGCAAAAGTTACCTTGCATACCAAATCGACAACCTCATTCTTTTTCACATCCCCAATCCTTTTTTAAAAGAAACAAATGGTTATCATTACCTAAACATAAACAATAACCATGCTAGAGAGAGAGAGAGTGTTGAATAAAATAGAAACACCTTAGATGCAAGGTGTTTTACAAACGAGATAAGAGGAATGTAAAGCCGCCACGTTAAAAACAAAAGCTTGTGTTAACATAAAGTTTTAAGATGGTGGACCTAAGGTCCACCCAAATAAAATTGAACCCTCAAGTATATTAACAATAACTATCGTTTTATTTATTGTTAATATAAAATTCGCAACATCTTAACGGTATAAAATTATTATTATTATTATTATCATTACTAATATATAATTATTATTTTATTAATTTATTTTGTATTTATTTCTATTAACACCATTATTATTATTATTATTATTATTATTATTATTATTATTATTAATTTAATTTATTTTTATTTTTTTTGTCCAAAAGTTTTAGGTCGTCACAACTTCACTCCCATTTCTCACTTTCAAAGGTACGAGTACTATCCCGGCAGTCACACGACACTAGAGCAACAACAGTTAGGCTTGAGAATTTACCAGGCTTGGATTTGAAACCCGAATTTCGGATCCGGGTATGGATCCAATATTTGGATCCAATCGGGTCTGGACCTGGATCCCATGTATACTTTTTCGATTTGGATCCAGATCCAAATATTTTGGTTCCAATCGAACTTGGATCCGGATATGACTCCCATGTATACTTTTCAGTTCCAAATCTGGATCCTGTTGGATCTGAACCTGATCCGGCCCATTCTTATCCCTAAATAAAGTCTATCTTCTCATAGTCTCGATTGACTTCTGAATCAACTATATCCTTTTTAGGTAACTCTATTTCCAAGTCTACCCTGGTTGACTGTAAGCCCTTTTTCAATACTATTCATATTGTTGATGAAGCCACTAAGGAAGATTAAAAAATTGGCTATATTTCCCCTACTTCTGATCCTTCTGGTAAATTGTTTCTGATGTCTATCATGTTCTTTTATTACCATGAATCTTCTTTTTGTTTGTTACATTACTAGCTCATATTATAATGTTGTATTTTCTTCTTCTGGTTGAATATATAGGATCGGCTATCAGGGAAGCTCATTGGGATTGGGCATAAAGTTGGAGATCTCTATTACTTAGACTACCTTTGTATGCCAAGTCCTTTAGTTTGTGTTGTGACTACCATTAGTGTCGTATCTTTGTGGCATTAACGCCTTGGTCATATCTTACCTTTTCGGTTACAATTTTTATTTTTTGTTCATGGTACTGTGACAAATAAAGACTTTACTAGCATAAAAAATTGTGAAACGGTCAAACTTACAAAATCTTATGCTTTGCTATTCACTTGAAGTAATTCTTTTTCTCTTTCCATATTTGATCTTGTGCATATTGATGTATAGAGCATTCTCTTATTCTAACAAAATGGGGATCACAATATTTTGTAACTTTTTATTGACGATCACAATATATGATTCCACTAAAAAAAAAAATGAAAGACGTGACACCAACACCAAAATATAGTGTTCCTTTCATTTGTTAACAAGAAAATCGAACGTGACACCAAAATTCAATGGTGTGATATCTTCTTGCCCTAAACTTCCACTTGCTCTTTTTATTTATTTATTTTTTAACAAGTAACGTGATTTTCATATATTATTCCACTTGCTATTTGAGTTGTTTATTCAAGAGGTCAAACCTAGCAAAACCAATGAATATTAAATTCCTTCAACACTTATTTGAATGAATCAATTTGGCAGGTGGGTGCTTAAAGAAAATCCAAGGCTCGCTGTCTTCGTCCTTCATGCTGAATAAACAACTACTAAAAATGGGGGGATTATTGCAAGTTTCTAATAAGACAAACACTTTGGGGTCAAGGCCAGCAAGAGATACACATGGACCACGTATGAAGGTCGGAGATAGTAGAAGCCGGTATTTTGGGTTATTTCATATATATGGAAAATGGTTTCAAAGGGATGCACTTGCATTAAAATAAGTAAAGGTTTTCAAAAATTTTAATTATGGTGTTGAAAAACCTTCAAATTGATCATCTCAACCTTGACTTGACTGTGGTTGTGAAAAAAAAAAAAGGATTTCAATTTTAAAAATAGTGTACATTGTACTAAATTGTCTAGACCATCTATTTCACACTAAAAATAAATGTTCATGGATCCACAAGGTTTGTATCTTATTTGGGCTTTAACATTCATTTTCGGTGTTGAAAATTGATTTTAGATTTGTGATGCCCAAAGTCCTTACCCTATGAGGATTCTAGGTGAGGCTTTATTTTGTTTTTATAAAGCCTAGGCCTTATAGAAACCATATCCAAGTTGAAGTTTTTACTTGAAATACAAATATTATTCAAAAGACACAAACATATTTATATATTTGTATATAAAGTGGTTTTTTTTGTTTCCTTCCAGAGGCTCCTTAAATTTAAAGGTTACGAATGATTGAGAGAGAAATGGAAAAAAAATCAATTTATTCTTCTCTTTTTTTTCTTTTTTTTTTTATAGTTAAGGTGGTTTGAATGTGGGAAAAATATCAAATCCCATCCCTTGACTCGGCTTAGACAACGTGAGCGCCATGGCATTGGGCGTAGTCGCATGGGACCAATAAAACTAAGGGAAAAAGACCTATACCCGCTCCCCATAATTTTCACCTTTATCATGCTCTTGGATTCACCAAAATCTTATGTATCGTCAGAGTTTGAAATTTTGGGATAGTTAAAACTTAATTATTATTATTATTTTTTTTTTTTATGAATTTAATCTTCCATTAGTCAATTCCCTACTCTTTCACTTTCATTGCGAAAAATCAACCTTACGTCCGGGGACTCCACTATACAAATTTCGACATGAAAAGAAAGCGAATTTTTTTTTAATATTGTAACCTAGTTTAGAATAACATCAATATCTTTTAAACTTGCAAAATGATTTTTATTTATATTGTTAATAGATTCTTGTCATTATTTGTTTTTTTATTAAAGAAATTTATCAAAATATCTACAAGAGATGTAACTTTTAAAACAAACAAAAGAAAACATATTGGAGCTAACCATCCCAAAATTTTAAACTCGATGGCACAAGGGATTTTGATGAACCCGATGGTCTACCAAGGATGAAAATTATGGGGTTATTTTCCCTAAAACTGACCCCATGCAAAGGTCAAGAGTCAATTGATGGCATTGTCCAATAAATAATGGTTGCTTCTCACGTAGAGACGACTGAGCAAGAGATATCTTATCACAAAATGCTGGAATCTACAATCCCATACATTACTCACCACATTGCAACATTTATCGAATTCCAAAGAACAGACCACTCATTCATACGGATCCGACTCAAATTCCCTCTTAAGAATGAGAGAGAGAATCAATGAAATGCAAATTCTCAATCTGAGAACAAATCAATAGAGAAATGAGCAATGCAGGAGATCCAACACACAAATCTCCATATCCACATCCACCCGATCACATAAATCACAACAGATACAGTGCAAATTACAAAGCCAGAAAAAAAAAAGTGAAAGAATATAAAAAAGAAAGAACGAAAGAAGTAACTCACATGCACTTTTCAAGAGTGATGGATCACAACTTCTTCAAGGTTGCACAACCCAAACCACCACAGCCATCACCACGCCCAATAAGCTCCCCCTCGCGACCGACGACGCTGCGTTGGACCCACCTCCTGCAGCAGTCGGCCCGGCTGCCACCGGTGTCTTCGCACCCGCAGTTGGCGTTTCAGCAGCCTGTGGCGCACCAGTCGGCGGCTTCACCCCAAACATATCTAGTGGCAAAAGCACTTTGTCCACCTCATAAACAGCAAGCGGTGAAGTCACATTGATCGAATTCGCGATCGGTGTGGTCACCAAACCGGTTGTCACATTCACCTGCATTGAGCTGGCCACTGTGGTCACATTCAATGTGTACTGCCCTCCACCCATACCCGAGGCCTGCGTCCTAACGGGGTTGCTCAATGTTTGGAACCCCTGCAAACTGTAGAACTGTGGCAAAACATGGTACAAAATCAAGGTGACCTGGTCCTGCTGCGAAAGTGAGTTCAGAGTACCAGGAGGGAGGCTGTTGAACGCGTTATCGGTGGGGGCGAAGAGGGTGAGGCCTTGGTTCGAGTTGTTGAGCGTGTTGGTTATCTGGTTAGCGACCTGTGTGCTTTGGAGGAGGCGGATGAGGACGGTAAATTGGCCAGCACGGCTGAGGATCCCAGTCACGTTGGGCGGGGCCTGGGCGTGCGCACCGCTCAGGCACGCTAGGGCCGTGAGGGTCAGGGCCAGGACCAGGACTGAGGGGGCCATGCTTGATTGATTGATTGATTGTTTGTTTGTGGGGTGGAGTGGGAGAAGATGGGGGTTTTATTGGATAAGGAGTTGGACCAGGGGATCGGTGGGAGTGAGCTGTCACGGGGTTGGAGTGGTGTTATAATGGAGGAATGAGTCTGTACAAGTTGGGTTTCTTGTTTTCTTTAAGTTTTGTTGCATGGTGGTTTTTCTTTTTTTATATTTTTTGGGGGGCAAATTATGGGGTTAGTGGGAGGTTAGACTTGGGGGGCTATTGTTAGGGATCTCGGTTGGTCAGGATGTGCTTTCATTGGACTAATCGAGTATGCCCATCTTCCTAACCTGTTCACCAGTCGATGTTTAAATAAACATCGGATGCAGTTCTTGTAAGAGCCGCTGATTAGGTACACATTAACATACAAAAACAGCAGGTGAAATATAAAAAGAGTTAGAATTGATTTAAAAAATTAAAAAAAAATTAAAAAATAAAAAAAAAATTATTGGGATCAATTACAAAATAAGATCACGTTTGTCTCAAATTATGGGCGGCATCCCCTCTCCCTTTGTCTGACAATGCGAAAGCCAAACATTAGACAGATGAGGTTTATACTGTACAAAAGCAAAATAATTGTTTGAAATACTTAGCTTTCCTCGTATGGGGGTAAAACCAGAGAAGAAAAAAGTTTCCTTAGTTAAAAAAAACTGTACCAAAAAACGGTTGAGATTTGGAGGAAAGAGAGTGGCCGAAAATATATATGGTATCCCCCACCAATCAAAAAAAAGAAAAACAAAATATCGATATTCATTTCTTCACCTGAAAACTTATAGAAACTATAATCAGCCCCAAATTAGTTGCGTAGTCATCCCGGTGGAAATTATAGAAACCAAACCTATCTAAACACTTAATCTAGTTTCTCCAGCTACCTTGAGGAGCACCACCGCTCCCTGACGAATAGTGGGAACCATCACCCCTGCTATAACCGCCACCGCCACCATCACGATTTACATAACCACCATCGCGGTTATAGCCACCACCATCACTTCTACGCCCGTAGCCACCACCACCACCACAGCTTCGGAATCCTCCGCCGCTGCCGCCACCACCACTACCTCTCGACTGAGCGTCATTCATAGTAATGTTGCAGCCATCGAGAGTCTGCTCATTCGATTGCATCACGCATGGATTGCTCGCTGCTTAATGTGACAAAAAGGAAGCCTCGGGAGCGGCCAGTCAGTCACACAGTCACTAATTATCTTGGATTCGATAACATCGCCATAGGCACTGAAGGCCTTCTAAAGAGACCTATCATAGGTGGCCCATGCGAGATCACCTACGAAGCTGCGGAATTCAACATCTGTAGAAGCCATGGATTCCAATAAACAAATATCCAAACCCTAATAAAAGAAAAACAAAGATCCAAACCCTAAAAAGTAATTTAAAAAAGGGAAAAAAACAAATGTTTTGCTTTGCATAGCATAAACCCGATTTATCTGGTGTTTGTATTACCGGACTGGGATAACTTGGACCTTTTGAGGGGGTGCCACCTGTAATTTGGGACAAACTTAACTCTATTTTTGTAATTGACCCCAATATGGTCCGTATATAAATTTCTCCAAAAAACAGTTACTGTTGATTTTTTTCAAACTCTAAAAACAGTATATATTAAGTAAACTATTTATTTCGCCCTAAAAGCTGGTGTTCATGAATCCACATAATTTGTTCTATTTTTTTGAGATTTTAATTCCATAGTCAGTATTGAAAATTAATTTTAGAGAAATCATGGTGATTTACGATGTCCAAATTGCATTCCGTATGAGGATTCAAGGCGAGGCTTTACTGAGCCTAGGCCATATGAAAATTGCATCCTTTTTATTAAAGTGGTTGTTCATACTCGAAAGTCTTGGTTCCAACGGAGTAGGTGGATGATTTGATCTCTTTGATGTCAATTCCTCCCATATTACCCAAACCCGTTTTCAATTTTATTTATTTTCTTTTCAAATTCAACTCGTTGGACCGGGTGAACCGTGATTTAGGGTCTATTCCATGTTTTAAAGCACTGCTCTTCATCGACACCAAAGTGAAAGTAGGAAAAAATGAACTCGGGGCATGCAACACTGATTTTATTTCATTGCCATAACGGAAAATGAAAAAAAAGGGAAAGACACGATAGTGGAAAATATCTATCCTGTACCCGTTTTTACAAATAGTTTAAGAGTTATTTTTTTTAAAATGTTAATAAAGTGAGAGAATAAAAACCACAACGTGATGACTAAAGTATAGGGGTGCTACCAACACTATCCCAACCCCTTTCATGCCACTCTAGAAGTTAACTATACCTGAGTGGATATTCACCATTAAGGAGTATGGTCAATCTTCACAATCCCTTGTCAAAAAAACAAGGAGAAGGAAATATTATTATTATTAATCACCTTTATTTTGAGATGTAACAGCATTTCTAATGGTTAGCCGAGTCTTTACTAATCAATCGTTAATATTATTATTATTATTATTAATCACCTTCTTTTTCTTTTCTTTTTTCAGTTTTTGCACGTCTATTCATATTTAATAATATTTGAATAAAGTTTAAAATGTATTTAGTAGTTCTTTTATAACTCGCCAAATGGCCTTGGTTTGGCAGCTCATCAAATCAAGTTCAAGGCAGCAAATCATACACTTGAAAAATGGAAAGCAAAAATTCACAGATTAATGGTCTAACGAATATTACAGGTGGGTGATTTTCTTTTTCTATATTTGGACAGGCAACAATGACACTGTACGACAGAAGAAATAGAAAGAGAAAAAGAAAAAGACAAATGGACCGAATTTTCTTTTTCTTTACTAGGGCAAGCAAATTTCTTTTTTTCTTTGATTCATTGAATAAAACGATGAAAACTTACAAAAGAAATCTGGCCCGTCAGTCAACCATACAGAGAAGAGGCAAAAATAGTAAGAACTTATCAATTGGACCAAGTGGCCTTCCTAACAATATAAAAGAACAAATTCTCCCAACCGTGGCAAGGGCTGGGCCCGGTCCTTTGTCCCCATAGGACCGCCCTAGGCCTGACCCTGGCCCAATTAGGTCCGGTCCAAGCCAAAACAAATGAAGAAAAATAAATAAATAAAATAAGAAAAAAGGAAAGCCGAACCAAGCCAAAACAAATGAAAGAAAAATAAGAAAGTCGAGTCAGGGCGGCATTGGCCTTGGCCCGACCTTCGGGTTGGGTTTTGTGACCTAGGCCCTTCTTTTTTAGGGCCTAGCTAACCGACCCATTGCCAATCCTATTCTCATAGCAGTACAGTACATGGGGTTGCACCAGTGATTTAAAAAACAGATCGGTGACCCAGATCAGGAACCCCAAAAATTAGTCTGTATCATTGTTTTACTGCGTATAACAAACATTGAACCCATGAAAAAACACATGAAAAACAGGGAACCGGCCAAAAACAGGTCCAGATTGGTGAATCAGCAGTCCAGATCGTCATTTTACCGTAGAGCAAGGTTTTAAAAAATAGATAAGTGGATAAGCGACCTAGATCGGCTAGATTGGCCGATTTCGGCCTCAAATGTTAAAAAAAAAAATTACTAAAATTTGAAAAAAAAATCTCATTTTTTAGGTTTTGAAAAAAATAATAATGGTGTTGCACTATGAGTTTTTATTATTTTACAAAAATATATAAATATTGAGAACGTGTTCCATGTTAGAGTGTTTGTTGTATTAAGATAATAGTATATCTTACCACACAAATAAAAGTATTGATTAGGGGTTGTTAGGTCAATCATCAAGGACAAAATACTAACTCAACCATGGAACATGGATAACACTATACATTTTAATACTACATCGTCTTTTCTTTTTATCCAACAATTAATTTTCTATACACATGGTACAATATAAATTAACCAATGCCCCTCTCTCTCGCGTTGCCCAATCTTGCCCCTCTCTCTCTTATTTTGTTGGGACTTTTCACCTATTTATCTCTTTCTAACGTTACCCCATTTCTCTCCCTCTCCCTCTCTCTCTCTTATTGCGTGGGGCAATCTTTTCACCATACGGTTTAGTCCCACAGAAAGCATAACAAAGTGTCACGGGACGTTAGAGGTCGGAAAAAGTTTTTATAAGATATTAACCTTACCGATAAGGTACACCTAAAAACCCCATTAATGAAGGTTCTTCTTACGCTGGAAAACCCACAAAGATCATCTCCACCTCATAATTTATAGACATGAAAAAGAATGGATTTTAGTCTTAAAAATAATTTATCTTTGAACACATTATCTAGACAGTTCATTTTTATGTCTATGAAAACTTAAATTTTATAATTGGGGTATCAATAGATTATCAAGCTTTGCGGCACCTAAGATTTATTTTTGGCATAGTTTTGAGGCGCTCTTAGTAGGTGAACGCCTTATACAAGCCTCACCGGTGAAGGAAATGAGAGGTGGTGGGCTTATGCTACCATGAACACGTGGATGGGGCTCATAAATATTTACAGAAAGTGTGGGCCGGGCCTTTAAAGTTTCAAAATATAGAATGTAGATGATGAAATTTAACAAAGAGACGTATAAAGAGGGGGTGGGCCCCACCGCCACATTTCTTTACTAAAAAAAGTTCAAACTTTTTAAAATTAAAAAACTTGTTGAACCCCTCTGTCACATTTCTTTAATAAAAAATTCAAACTTATTAAAATTTAAACTTGTTGAACTAGTTGAGGAACGATTGACCCCAATTTTGTATGAGAACTATTACGTTACCCGACGCTTTGTAAGGGAAATCAGCCGGTTCTCTATATTTTAAGAGATCTGGATCGGACTGACCTATTCTTGATCCAAGTCGGCCGGTTCCAATTTGGACCCCTGATTTTTAAAACACTGTTATAGAGAATCGTCGTCTTACAATGTAAAACCATCGGTTCCTTCTAGACTTAGTTGTTTTTCTATATATACACAAAACCGACCGATTCCCATGTATATATACGTAGAACCGAAACAGGATGACAGATACCTGAATTGAACAGAGAGATTTTATTCAACCTGGCATTTTTTAAATTACTAGGTTAAAAAAACTTGAGAGTTTATTATCGAAGTGCTCCTTTGAGAGAGAATCACAAGTTCAGTGATGGATATTGTTTCAAAGAAAGTTGGACAGTGTTGAGAGTCCACGCAGAGTTGAGGTGGAGGAGGAGGTCTTACAAAGAAAGGCAATAAACAAGGTTTTAAAAATCGTTGAACCAATTCAGAATCGCACGATTTGGATCGAAAATTGGAAGAACTGTTCTTAATCTCTTAATATTTGGGAACCGCCCGGTTCATCAGTGACCCCTAGTTCTGTCAAAAGAGAACTGGCCAGTTCTAAGGTGAACCTCGCCATGTTTATTTTAGTTTCAAAAAATAATAATTTCACAGTGCATTTTAAACTACATTTCTACTATGAAATTAATGTAAACATTAACCAACATTCATACATGACATGAGTTCTCATTATTTATGTATTTTCGATAAAACAATGAAATTCCGTAATGCAACACCCTCATTTTTCTTGTAAACCTAAAATACTTTAATTTTTGATAAATTTAAACAATTTTTTGAACTTTTTTTAAGGCCGAAATTGACCAATTCGGCCGATTCTCCGATCCAGATCCCTGATCCACCAATCCGACATGATTTCTAGATCGAATTGTGTTAGAAAACTAGCCGGTTAGAATCGGAACCGGTCGATTAGATAGGAATCGCTAGGTTCTCGAGTCTGGTTAGGGCCAGTTTTGAGTGTATAGTATCCTAGGGTACACCCCCGTAAAATGTGAGGCCCAAAACCGGCCGGTTGGGGGTCGAACCGGCCATGTTTTTGTCTAACCAGCCAGTTTTATGCTAATCGGACCAGTTAGTCA
This sequence comes from Amborella trichopoda, assembly GCF_000471905.2. Next base: position 23,275 of record NW_006494869.1, read on the forward strand.
GTATATCGGGCGTTATTTACAAATAACGGTTCTGTGACTGTAACAGACGTTATTTTGATATAGTGGCAGTAGGCACCTGTTTTATATTGTATAATGCCTTTTTCTTTATCAGTTTTCCTGTCCATTTTTGGCTTTTTTGTCCATTATTGTTGTGAATCACTATCTAATGTCTATAAAACAAGAAATATGGATTGAAACATTGCTAAAAAAAAAGAAGAAGAGTTTTTTTGGATTGAAATGGTAGATTTTCATGGGTTTTGAAAATTTCTGCCATTTTGTCAATAATCTCTTCAATACCAAATGGTTCTTGATGAAATTTGGGGAATTTGATAGATAATCAAAGCATTTACCAGATGTGTGTTTCAATTTGTTCAAACAACAAAAGATTGTGGGTTGATTTTGGCCCGAAAGACTGGTGCTCAAAGAACTTGTGTTCGTGACAAAAACATAGATTTTTATCAATTTATTGGGTTTTTTTTATCAAATTGATTTGTGCATTTTGATCATCAAAGCTTCATATCTGAAATAAAATACATATGTTTTTTTTTATGATTGAGTAAACATTTTTATATGAATTTTTTTCTTGCACGATGGATTGAAACTTTCATAGATATGAAATTTCTGCCAAATTTTCAATTAAACAAAAAAATGCGGAATATTTTTTTATGAGATTTGGTGTGTTTGAAAGATCGAAGCCTTTACTATGCATGTATGTTGACTTATCCGATTATCCAAATATTGAAGGTCGTTTT
>NW_006494867.1:0-13565 GCF_000471905.2 Amborella trichopoda
AAACAATCCTTACAAATATTCGTGTACTAATCTTTGTCGACTTTACTAGATACTAACTCGTTTGTTCGAGTGATGCATCCAGGAAAATGGCAATCCTCACAACCAAAGTTTTAAAAGCTTCATCTTGTACATGATTTGCTATAGCACTTGCTCTTTTTATGGCCTTGAAGGCGGAAAGAGCCCCCATCGCCTTCCCCTTACAATTCTTATATGGTCCACCATGGAACAAGCAATATCCACTTTTTAACCTTAAATATAAAGCAAGTGGCTACCACAATATCCACTTTATTGTAAAACTTCCCTATTATTAAACATGTAAGTGCTACAATACTAGAAGATACATTTCTAGAAATCAAATTCTACCTTTAGGTTTCTATTCCTCCTATCGCCACCGGAGCGAGCATTTGCAATCTGACACCTTCTTGTGCCAATTTGGCGGTCTCCAAGGCCAATATTAATTTTTTGGATGTGTTATGACTTAAATATTACTAGAAGACCCTAATTTCCTCCTTAAGAAAGGGCACAAAATCATCTACAAAGGCAGGAGTTATTGCTAATATCTTTTTTGGATCTTAACGATCTTTGTTGCATTACAAGAACTCGATACTTGTATACATGGCACAAATTCTTGAGTTGTGGGCTTCAGGGACACTTGCACCCAAGCCAAAGAGAGAGCATCAAGGGTTTTAGACACTCCCAATTAACAAAAGGCAAAGCTTTCTAAGCCTCCCTTATGCATAAAACGTATATACTCCCCCTATCTAACTGTGCATTTTGAATAGACAGTTGAGATGACCCCAATCACAATGTCACGTCTCTACACTATTTTATTTTATTTTTTTATAAAATATTTTGACATCAAATTTTAGGCATCCACTCCTCTTTTAATATCATATATAAAAAATTTATTATCAATAAAATAAAACCCCTAAGAGTTTCAAGGGGTATTTTGATAATTATATTTATAAAAAAATATTTTTAATATTTTTTGTTGGTGAGACCCATCAAACTGTCAATAGCTCACTTAATCTAAATTGGATGGCTGGATGGGGGAAGCACATCTTCAATGCAGTAGGAGAAGTATAAAAACTTTTCCCTTAACAAAAACTCTTAGTTTCCTAATGATAAGGAAACTTCCCATCTTCTCTAATTTGGATCGGACATGAATTTAGATTGTCGTTGTCCTTTTCGAATTAAAAGAGGATTTGGTGTAGATTTGTCTTGTCCAAAATTATAATTAGATTAGGATTTTAGAAATCTTTATCATACTCTCTGCCTCTCTGATGGGTTGCAAATCTTAGCAATCCTAAATTCATTATTTAAAATTAGGAAAAATCACATGGATCAAAAAAAGATTTCAGTAAAACCGAATGGTTCGATAGTCTCCAAATTTACGCGGATGTCCTTTATCGTTTTTCTTTTTTTATTCCATCTTTGCCACCACTCCGATAGTTGCAACATCATAACAATTTTTATTTTATTTTTTTATTCTTATAATTTTTGAGGTAGTTTGATGCTCAGAATATCAAATGAACCAATATCCTAGGCGGTCTGATGTTAGAAACATCTGATTGCTATATCGCCCACGTAGTGGGTCTGAATGAGGTGCTTGATGCCTTAAAGATCAGACCGTTTAAATAATTAAATGTTTATCATTTTAATTTTTAATTTTTAACATTTTTAAGGAAGTTTGATGCCGAGAATATTGGTCGGATCGATTTATGAGGCAATCTGATATTTGAAACATCGGATCGCCCTATCGCCCGTATAGTAGTATAAATGTAGCACTTTGATGTTTTAAAGATTGGACCGCTTTAAGTTATATATATATATATAATATCTTTGCACACCTATTTTTTTAAGTTTCATTTCTCAACAGACCCAAGGTTTCAAAACATATCATACAGTATTGAAATCTCATGTATTATATTTTCTAATCCCTTAGACAAATTTTACCCCATATTTTTAGTCCAAACAAAAGTTCAAAATACATAATTTTTTTCTACTCCTTTCTAAACCATCTTCTCTCTCTCTCCTCTCTTTTCTTCTGCTCTCCTTTTTTTTAATATTGAAAAAGATATGTTTTAAAAAAATATATTTTGTTTTTATATTGAAAAAAAGGGAGAGAGGTTTGGGGATAAACACGGGAAGAGAGAGAGAAGGGGGTTCAAAAAGGAGTTACAAAAAGATGTCTTTTGAAATTTTGTTTGGGCTAATAACATGGGATAAGGTTGGTCTCGGGCATATGCCGTAGATACCATGGGTCTGTTGATAAATGAAACTTAAAAAGATAGTGTACGGAGATATTTTTCTAAAAAACAAAATGGGCAGTCTGTTGTTTCTAATATCAAACTGCCTAAACGTCGAACCGATAGCCAAACTAGAATTAAAAAAGAAAAAAAAAAAAACAAAAAAGGATCCCACATAAATTTGAAAAAAATCTGAATCATTTCCTAATACCGGAATTGTTTTTTAGTAAAATTATCTTCACTTTCTCTTGCATCCAACCTAGTTATCAACTCCCATCACCACAAAGGATCACACCACTAACAAAGGGGCAGACAACCCTTACAAACCAATAACTTAATTTGGAGTCTTAGATTCCAATATATGGCTAAGACACCCCTTGTTGCAAAAATATTATTCACATTCAAATTACCCATGTTACCCAACATAAAAAAACTCTTAATGGCTCGTTGTTTTACATTGAGTGCATTCGTGCCACCTATTTGGATGAGATATTATGGGATCCCAAATTTAGAGCTTTATTTCCTATGCCTCAGCGGGCCAAACATAGAGGCATGCCTCAAAATATCATCTCCAAGGTCTATACATGACTGCTGATTTCTCATTTATTAAATTGTTTAACTTATTAAGTTTTGTTCTCTACAACAGTAATTACAACATGCACCACAATATCACCCTTATATGTGAATTTGTACTTTTCTTAATATGTGAAATAAGTAACAAGGTTCTAACCTCAAAGCATGAATAAGTAGCTTACTCCCATCAATGTAATGTGTTGAATATCAACTTTTGGATTTAAAAATAATTAATCCTTTTTTGTGTACTTGCTTAAGTAAGGTGATCTATGCCATGTTGAGTTTGGATTCTAGGAAATGTACCTGAAATCTTTCTACCAAAAAAATGATGACCATCCAACCTGGCACACCCTTAGATCAATGACTAGATGGCCCAAGATACAATATGGTCAAACTTCAGCCAAATCTACTTAAAATCCCAGTCTTCCAAATTTTAATGTGAGATTCCATAAAGCCATCCCCCAAATTTCAGCTCAAACTTATCCCAAATGATAAAGATATGGATCTAGCAAGTCAAAGAACCTAGATGAGATGCCCTAAAATGGCCCTACAACTACAATGGAACCCTATGAAAGTTGTATGATAATGGTCTAATATTTTTATAAAAAGGTAGTAACCATGGTGAAAAGCTCAAATCTCAAATCTCAATTTTAAGGCTGATCGACTTTTGGGTCATCGAGATACGTATCTGACAAGTTTAGTATTTCAAGCAGGACTGACAAAAAAAAGAGTCAGGGCTTAATTGGTTCGCGTTTGACAATTTGCAGCGCTACATCCTAGGCTCAATTCTTATAAAGTGTAAGGGCCTCTCCTTACTGACTCATCCAAACAAAAAAAACGGGACCAACACATTTTACAAAGGGGCCGCAATAAATATAGATCCAAATGCCCTAAAATTATTATGGAATGAAGGATATGTTATGAAATAGCAATGTTCCAAGTTCATACTCGATCCAAGGTCAAATTAATGAAATATGGCTAATACAGCCATATAAAACTCAGTGGGGGTGCACACTATTCGGCTTGTTTTACAAAGAATCCTTGAGAAATCAACAGCCAAGTTAGCTAGAAATTTTATGGAAGAAAATGTAAATAAAAAAACCATATCCTCCAAATTTCAGCTTGATCTAGTGTCCAAAAGTACATGTTTTAAGGTTCTCTTGGCCAGACCACAAATAGACCACCAAACATTTCTTGAAAAGGCCATAGTAAGCTACATGGTCCATCAGGGGATGGGAGTTGCAACATCCACAAAAATTTGGGCAAATTGATGGGCCAATATCCCACATATGACATGACCAAATGGGTTCAAAATTCAGTAAGTTGTTCAAATGGTATACATATCAAGGTGATTATTTGACTAAATCATTGCTATTTCAAAGGCAAAAAAAAAGGTGATTGAAGTGAAAAACTTGCAGCCCCTATGACCTCCGATCATTCCCAGATTAATATCTCATGATCTGAGAAGTATTTTGGATCAAAATGCGGAAGTAGATTCTTGACTTGTGTCGCTCGTATCAATATACAAACATTTGAAGATAAAAGTCAAATTGATAGGGAAATTATAGAGAGAAATTGTTTAAATATTTTGGCATCCAATTTTCAAAAATAGAAAGAAGAAAAATAGCCATATCTCTCCAATCCGGCATCATCTTGGTCGAAATCTTTGCCAAACATCAGTCTCGGCGTCTTCTATGAGAATCTATAATATGATTATCAAATAACAACCAAATTTGAGCATAATGACGAGGTATAGAAATGTGTATGCAATTTTTCTAAAAATAAAAAACCCAAACTTAAATGGTTAAAATTTGTCTATTGATAATAAACTATGGCCTGTTTATTTGGATTATAAAAGCTTTAAAATATGTCGAGGAATAACCATTAAGTTAGGATGGGGTGGAGTTTCATTCTTATCACTAAACTACGAAAAAAATAAAGCTATAAATGTGACAAATTTTCAACCTACTACTCATCAACTAGAACCATTACCCTACTAAGTTTGGATCTTAGAATTAACAGCAAAAGCATGTTGGATGCAAATTGAGACGTTAAATTGCAATTGTCAACACCATCTATTTTGGGTTTCATAAGTTATAAATACCAGCCATTTTTCAACCTTATCCGCTACATTACTGCCTTACTGAGTTAGGATCTCAACAATAAAAGGGAGAAAGGGGGGTGGGTTTGCGGTGGTAGCACCCCCTATGCCCTAAACACACGTCGTGCTCTTCAATCCTACTAATTGTTTATAAAACCTAACCATTTAAACAACGGGTAGGGCCTGTATTACCCATTGAATTACCCAAAAAAAAGATAATAATAGCAAAAGCATGCCCAAATTAGTCATTCCAAGAATCACCCCGGTTTATTTTTTCTTTTGATGGGTTAGTGGGAGGATTTAAACTTAAGATATGTTATGAGACTATTTATTTTTGTTATACGGTGGTCACAATTACTATTGGCTATTAGATGTCAAATTAGATGGCTTGGCGACACAAAGTTTGGAAAATTTTTTTTTGAACATTGAGATTTTAGTCAATGACACGCTCACATCTACCTGATTTGAAACTGATGGGCAAGAGTGTGATCTCCTTGTATTAAAAGTAAAGAATTTCTTACAAATATATCATTTACCTTTTGTATAAGGCGGTCACAATCATTCTTGTTCCTTTGAATTCAAAATGGGTGGTTGTAAGCGTATTATTGATTAGATGCAATGTTCTAAAAAAAAATCTTAGACTTCATGTCTCACCCCAAGCCATCCAATTTGACATCTAACTAATGGAAATAATTGTAACTTATTTGTATAACAGATAAACGGTACGGTTTGTATAAAGTAGAGGCTATAAAACAATCAAGGTAAATGTCACCTTCAAATAGCATCGAGAAATGTGATTTCTAAACTAGAAATTTTTGTGATAGGCTTAAAAAATATTTTCATCTCTAATTATACAATTTAAAGCTTCAAAAATAGTGTAGATCAAGCAAATCTATGAAAACTTAAAAATCTTGAAAATTGATGGTCCAAAAATGTATTACAAGATGCACTATTTTCAAAACTTTAAATCCATTTTTTTTCTCATGTCAATGCATCTTGAGGTCGAGATGATCAATTTGATGATATTTGAGCATCAAAACAACATCTTCTAGTGAAAATTTTCAGGTATGCCCTAATTTGATTATTTAGAGCATCACACTTATATAATTTTTTTTCAAATATAAAAGGTTTCTTTATAGACAAATCCATAAAACTATAAAGCATCCCTATTAAAGATGGATGCCAATAGGTGTTCCATCTAAAAACAATGGAAACCAACAGTCCAAATGTTTTTTTACTAGAATTATTATTTCTAGTTTTTTAAATTTACTTATTTTTTCATATTCATGATCTGCATGTTAGATATTATATGTCCTTAAAAATTAAATCCAAAAATTCATCTCAAAAATAGATTTATTAATAGGCCGACATTGCTACACATGCGGGCTTGGCCGCATAGAAACCGTTCCCTTATAATAAGAGGGCAATTATTAGTAGCACAAAATCTAATAAGGTATCAAACTCCAGAAAATAAGGGTAAGGTTAACTTTGTTTGGCTTTTTCGGATATGCTTCAAAGACCTTTGAATCCTTTTACATTATGATCTCCATCAAAGAAAGACCTATGTGATCTCTTACCGGAGAATGATAGATATATATATATATATATATCACCTCTTTTGTTTTGGCAAAAGAACACTTACAGGTGGTCTTATTATAACAACATATATTTCAAAATAAAATCAACATGGCAATAAAACCAAGATCTTAAAACTTGATATCATTGAAATAAATATGCATTATACTTGATAATAAAAAAATAAAATTGTGTGTCGGAGATTACTTCAACCGAGCTTATTACACCCTACACCGAGTCACCACCATCCAATGGCGCGAGATCGACGATCTTGCTTTAATTTTAAACCGAGAAAGCAAATTTAGATCAAGCCACACCAATGGAACATGAACCCCTTTGATCACAAACTCGAACCCTAGGTGAATTCCCTTAATAACCTAGTTTGAGAGATATGGATTCTCTCTTTGTGAAACCCTAAAACCCTTAGCCATAAATCCATAGTTGAGATATATAAGAGAGAAGAACTCCATAACTTAAACCCTTAGGTTCTTTCACAATGGAGGGAGATAAACTTTTCTTAAGAGAGACCCTTAGGTTCTTTTACAATGGAGGGAGAGAAATTTTTCTTAAGAGAGACCCTTAGGTTCTTTCACAATGTGGGAGAGAGAGAAACTTTTATTGGGAGAGAGAAAGAGAAATTCTAAATGGGATATGAGAGAGAAATATGAAATTAGGTGCAAGAAATTAGATGTAGATATTTTTTGGTAGAGACAATCCTTTTTTATAGGCTTTGAGCAATATTAAGGTTTCTTAGGGTTTTTCTTGGTTTGTCTCTTCTTGTGAGATTGAACATGGGCCGTAGATCAATGATGACTTGTGGGGTGAGAGATCTTAGTCATCCATTCCATAGATGAGCTATTAACATTATGAAAGGTGCATGAACTCTTATCCCCTTTTTTTAAACCATGTTCCTATCAATAGAAAATAAGTTAAATTAATTTTAATTAAATATTGTGAATTCCATAAAATAGCACATCTCTACATATATTTTCCATAAAATCTATCAAGTCAATATCTACCTCCATATTAAGTCAATATATGGTCAATACATACTCAATCCATAATTTGACCACTTGTCACAATTTAAAGTTACCAAAACATAAGGTCACATGGACCACAAAACAAAACTTTTCATAAAATAGAAAGTAGTAAGAGGTGGGGGGTGCCACCCATGTACACAATGGGCCCCCATGATTATTTGTTTTATGCATTTACAATTAAAAAAATAATATATATTGAATATTAAAACATTGTAAAATCAATATTTTTAATTTTATAAATCCAAAAATTATAAATAAAATATTCAAAGGTCCATAAAAATTCAAATAATAATTCTAAAATAACCATTATCATAAAACAAACACAATTAAATTAATTTGATAAGAAATGGATCCATATAGTTTAGGAATTGAATAAACAATCATGGGGCACTTCACCTTCAACTGTGAACTACAGACCACACTTGCTTTATCAAACCAACCCAGTATTTCTCATGACCCACAGTCCAAGTAGGGGCTCATTAGTAGGTCATCGAAATCTAGCCGATGAACCAAGGGGTTGCAATCTCAGTCTGTGGATTACAGGTAATCCCTTAAAGACGAGTCTACGTCACCAAGACCTGATGCGACCACAGCTCTATGGTGCATACGGGGATCTATTGCACATGCATACGCTTCATCCTAAAAGGTGGATTTCTGGCTTTCCTGAAAGATCTATCGATATGTATGCTGTGTGATGGCACATGGATGATGTTTTGGCCCCCGTCTTTATATGCCACCATCACACACAAGGGTCACACAGTCCCTCGATTCACTCATCCCGGTAGTTCTTCGACTTTATCAAGGCCTAACCCATGAACCCTCCTCGATTTGTTCTTCATGCCCCTAGGTAACATGGATTTTTTCCAACCAAATGACCTAGATCGTCAAACACAATCCAGTATCTGCAAATATCGTTTGCATGGTATGGTTCACGAGGGACCACATCCCCACTGAGTTCATGTTCCACAATATCATTTCATTTTACATGCACTCATAAGGCCTTTAAAGGCCACATAAACCCAACATCTCATATTTGGCCTTTGAAAGCCTTACATTATCTCTTTTTCACTTTCTCTCGTCCCCATCTCTCTTCCCCAATTAAAATTTCTCTCTCAAGGATTTTCTATTTATTCTCTCTCAACACATTAAATATGGCTTTCTACATCAATCCTTCACAAAAGGTTTTATAGGGGCAACACCTTTTTTTCTTTTATGCTCAGATCATATCCCAAAAGTGGTCGTAGCCCATCTTTTACATCACATCGCAAATCATGAATCTGTTGTCGCAGAAGACCATCACGTACCCTCATCGCATGGGGTCGTATGTTTATTGGCACAAAATAGTTCTTCAAATAAGCTGCTCCTTTTTGTAGCCATACAACCAACACCACGCATCTGAGTTCCATAGGTGAACAACATTATAGTCTCTTGTTCCATCTGGCCTGTCAAATAGCAGGTGCTCCCATTGATATATTTAATTTATCTGGATCTCGATCTTTCTCAATCTCACCTCATTCCTCAAGTGATAGAAACATGGTTTCATATGCTTAGAGTTTTAATGCAATCGTGACTCATTTGACATGCATATCGCTGTCGTGTTGTGACAGAAAAGCCTTACTGCCTCACAATGCACGAGATCAAAGTCAAGTCGATTAAGAAAATTTTTAAACCATACGGCTTCCTTGGCCGCCAAACAACATGCCACGTACTCTGTCTTCATAGTGGATAATTCTACCACATCATGGTTCTTTGATTTTCAAGAATATATATCCTTTTCAAACATGAACACATATCCAGATGTAGACTTTGCATCATCTAAATCCGTGAGATAGCTTGCACCTGTGTATCTAAATACCCAAGCAGCTAAAAGAAACATGGGACTGTAGCAGCTTCCACTCAATTATTGCACATACAATATATACATTCTCAACATTCTTATGCATATAACATGAGGTAGCATAACAAGTCTTATGCAATATGTAATTCAATACCCGTTGGTTTCGCAATATGCAAAATCTTCATGAACCACAAATGTTCAACCACACTAGTCATCTTGATAGTAAATCCATACAAACCAAGTTATCTAAACAACACAACGTGTGTCAAGGAAGCCTAGCATGATGGTTTTCCTTCAATATTCCCAATGGTTCAAGGTATTAGGTAATCGATGATTTTAAATAACTAGAAACATGGGTTAAGGCATATGAGTATTTAAAAACTAGTGCATGACAGTTTTTCTTCAATTTTTTATAAATACCGTCAAGATACAATGTTTTTCTCTTTAATATATATATATGCATATACATTCACAAGTAATAGTTAGATAATAATATGACGTTTTAAAATGTTTTTTCATAAATACTTAGTGGACCTTGCAAGACTGCGTGTTTTTTTTTAAAAAAAAAACCATATTCATAGAGTTAGGTTTTTCTTAAATCATCAATTTTAGTTTTAAAATACATGTTTAGCCTTCATAAATCGTTTTACCGCATTCACCTTTAATTTCATACCAAGTCAATTTCATGGCCACAGAAACAAATCATAAATATCATCTAATGATTTTATCCAAAATAAAACATAACTAAAGAATGATTATTAAAGCCTTAACAAAATGCTTCATTTTGACAAATATGGAGATTTTATCAAGAGATTATCATCATATGCAATACATCATATTATAGACATTATTAGGAGGATGGTCACTAATACCGAGTTCCATCAGAATACTCATTCTATGCTTATATATTTGAATGAGCCACACTCATCTCTCGTGTTTCATACTTAGGCTTAAAGCTCTCTATCAAACAACATCTTCATGTGTATCACTACCTTAAGTAGTTCATACTCAAGCACAATGAGGCAAAAAAAAAAAACACAGGGTCTTCAAAAGAGGCTATTTCAAATTTGTTAGCACCTATTATCTAATGTCCATACACTCTATACATATTCATAAAACAAATAGCCAAAAACCGAAGAAGTATATGAAAATTAAAATAAAAGGGTTACTGAATCCTCTTTTTTTATATGATCTTATCATAGAAAAAATTTCACACCTCAAAACCGTGTAGTGTGGTACTTGGGCGTTCTTAATTATTTGTACTTACTTGTTTTTGCGATATTGGAAGAGCATGCAACTGATGGAGAATATATTGATCATCAGTTTTACATGCTACGAAGTGTCTATCTCTTCAACACTTGGATTCTTCATTTCTTATACCATGAAGAAATAATCTTCTTCATCCCATCATTTCAAACATCACAAATTTGATTCTCTCACTGATCTTCAGCATCTCTTTGCTACCATCAAGTCTCTCTGTATATCTATTCATCTCGAAGAAATCAATATGCTTTTATAGGTATCGTTTTTTTTTTTTCTTCTTTACTATATTCTCAAATCGAATATTCTTTATATAGAGTGTCATATCTCGCAAACTCTATAGTACATCTCTCTGAAGTTTTATTATAATAAACCATATTCATTACACACTATAAAAACCTTTTTGAATGAGCCCTAAAAAGGTATCCATAATTAGAAATCTAAAGATGTGCCTTAACATTCCACATCTTTCAAGTTACTGCATAATAGAAAGTTTATCTCCACATCTGTCAACTCATAAAAAGTTTATCTCTGAATCCTTTTGAGTATTGAAATAGACTCAAAAATATAAAATAGTGCCTAGTTTTATCCCTAAATCATACCATTTAATGAGTATTCGTTTTACTGACATTTATGTCACAATGCAATTTTCTCAGTAGAAAATCAAGTTGAGTACTTCTCAATAAAAAAATTATTTATCTCAATTCTCAAATAATTTATTCTTGAAATTTTAATGTTGAAAACTAGGCTCAAAATCAAACCACAACATCATAGTTTGAATCCCAAAGAATACTTTTCTCTAGAGAAATAAATATGTGACATTCACGTCACAAAATAAATCATACTGCAGAATTCCAAAATGAATACTATCTAGTAAAATTGTTTTTTCTCTCTACTTTCATGGAGTCTCTATTTCAAATAAATTATGTTTAAAATTAGACACTTAAAGATAACATATATATTTTCGCAAGCCTTATATGACTCTGTTAAGTAGGCTTGATAAATATAGTTACTCATGTTTCAATGAAAAATATACCAAATTGCAGAAAATTCAGGATAACATCTATTCAATCCAAAATTGGTATTTCTCTCTTCTTACAGATATATATTTTTCAAATAAATTTCATTAGAAAATATACTCAAAATGGAAGTTTAAAAATTTAGTGTGGATCATAAAATATTATGTTAAGTATAGAAATAAAATCATGACTTTCAAGTCATGGAAATAGTTTTTGTTGCAGAAAACAGTACTTGCATACCCTTCAATAAATTGCTCATATCTTACAAACCACAAGAAATTTCTTAATAAAACTTTTTTTGTTTGAAAGTAGACTCAATTTTATGAGTCCTAATCAAATTTCAGCTATAAATAAAATCATATGGTTGGTGAGAAAAATCACGAAACTCAATGCACAGTTCTTGGATTTTGCAGGGTCAGAACTGACATCTTTTATTGTTGAGTCCATAACTCTCAATTCCCATAAGATCTCCCTCTGAAATTTTTCAGATAGATCCTACTATTAAAAACAAAAATATCATTGACGAATGGAATAAAAAATTACCTCATTATCTTCTTCATATCACCACTCCAAAATAGCCCATAATATTCATTATGCAGAGTTCCTTTTCGGTGTTGAAATATTTCAATAATTCTTAATCGTGAGTGTATTTCTTTGCCATAAAGGTCATTAGCTTTCTTATATCTCTTTCCCAAGCTTGATCAAAACTCAATAAAGAGAAAAGACAACTAATGACATAAAATATTAATAGCTCTGATACCAATGAAAGAAAGACCTATGTGATCTTTTACCGGGGAATAATATTTTGTTTGTATGTTTTTTTTATATATATATCACCCCTTTTGTTTTGGAAAAATATCACTTACAAGTTGTCTTATTACAACAATATATACTTCAAAATAAAATCAACATGGTGATAAAACCAAGATCTTAGAACTTAATGCCATTGAAATAAGTAAGCACTATGTTTGAGAATAAAAACATAAGATTGCAAGAAATAAAAGAAAAGAGTGCCAAAGATTACCTCAATCGGGCTCACACTGAGTCACCACCATCCGATAGCACAAGATCGACGATCTTGCTTCAATCTCAAATCAGGAAAGCAAGTTTATGCCAGATCGCATCAATGGAATTGATTATCGTTTTGCTAAACCTTAAAACCCTTAGCTATAATCCATAGTTAAGAGATAGGAGAGAGAAATACCTCTGTAACCTAAACCTTTAAGTTCTTTCATAATGTGGAAGAGAGATAAACTTTTCTTAAGAGAGACCCTTAGGTTATTTCACAACGTGTGAGAGAAATAAACTTTTCTTAAAAGAGATAGATAAATTTTAAGTGGGATATGAGAGAGAAATATAGAATTATGTACAAGAAATTAGTTGTAGAGATTTTTTGATAGAGACAATTAATTTTTATAGGATTTGAACAAGATTATGGTTTTTTGGGGTTTTTCTTGGCTTGCCTCTTCTTGTGAGATTGAATATGGGCCGTCGATCAAGGGTGACTTGTGGGGTGAGAGCTCTGAGCCATCCATTTCATAGATGGGCCATCAACATTATGGAAGGTGCATGAACCCTTTATCCTCTTTTCCTAAACCATTTTCCCATCAATAGAAAATAAGTTAAATTAGTTTTAATTAAATATTGTGCATTCCATAAAATAGCACATCTCTACACATATTTTCCATAAAATCTATCAAAGATATCTCAAGTCAATATCTACTTCCATATTAAGTCAATATATGGTCAATACATACTCGATCCATAAGTATGTATTAGTGGGTCACCAAAGTCTAGCCGATGAGCTAAGGGTTCGCAATCTCAATCTGTGGATTACAAGTCCTCTCCTAGAACGAGTCCAAGTCACCAAGACCTGATGCGATCACAACTCTATGTCACAAAGGGGGATCT
>NW_006494865.1:23999-40218 GCF_000471905.2 Amborella trichopoda
GTACTAATAGTATTACTACTAGTATTACTATGTAGTACTAATAGTATTATTACTAATATTACTATGTATTATTAATAGTATTAATAGTATTACTACTACTATTACTACTAATAATGCTTAGTACTAATAATAGTAAGAATAGTACTGCAGTAGTATTAGTAGTAATAATACTACTAGTATTAATAATACTACTAATATTATTAATACTAATAGTACTACTATTACTAGTAGTACTACTAGTAATAGTATTAGTACTAATAAGTACTAGTAGTACTACTATTAGTACAAATACTATTAGTAATCGTACTATTACTAATATTACTACTACTAATACTACTTATTACTCTTAGTAGTACTAATACTACTAATAGTACTACTACTAATAGCTATACTACTAATAGGATACTAGTAATAGTATACTAATAGTTGTAGTACTAGTACTAGTAGTATTAATACTACTAATAATAGTATTAGTACTACATAGTAGTTAGTACTATTATTTGTAATAGTAGTACTATTATACTAGAAGTACTTAGTACTAATACTAATACTATTATTAGTATTACTAGTAGTAGTAGTAGTTATTATACTAATATTAGTACTACTAGTACTACTAATTTTAATAGTAATAGTAGTATTAGTAGTACTAGTGTTATTAGTACTATTAGTACTACTACTATTCGTTACACTAATTGTAGTAGTAATATTAGAATAGTAATACTATTAGAAGTACTAATAGTACTCGTTTTAATACTTAATATTACTAATAGTACTAGTATTAGCAGTACTAATAGTACTAGTATTAATAGTACTAATAGTATTAGTATTAGTAGTACTAATAGTACTAGTATTACTACTATACTAATAGTAATACTATTAGTAGTACTAATAATACTAATATTAATCCTATTAGTAGAACTAATAGTACAACAGAGTACATACTAGTACATACTAGTAGTACTACTAGTAATATTACTAGTACAACTAGTATATATGTACTAGTAGTGCATACATATGTACTACTACTACATACATAGTAGTACATACATACTACTACTAGTATGTACTACTAGTACAAGTACTACATATGTACATCTACTAGTAGTACATACTATTACTAGTACTACTACGTACATAATACAATGTAGTACTAGTTAGTAATACTATGTAGTAGTACAATGTAGTACTAGTTAGTAATACTATGTAGTAGTACAATGTAGTACTAGTTAGTAATACTATGTAGTAGTACAATGTAGTACTAGTTAGTAATACTATTTAGTAGTACATATGTACATGTACTACATATGTAGTACTACTACTAGTAGTACTATGTAGTACATATGTACTACTGTTAGTACTACTTGTTCTGGTATGTACTATGTAGTACATATGTACTAGTAGTACTTTTAGTAGTACATATTACATAGTACTAGTAGTACACATATGTACTAGTACTACTATTATATACTACTACATATGTACATCTACTAGTAGTACATACTATTACTAATAGTACTATGTACATAATATTATGTAGTACTAGTTAGTAGTACTATGTAATAGTACATTTGTAGTATTACTACATATGTACATGTACTACATAGTACTACTAGTACATACTTGTACATACTAGTAGTACTTGTACTACTAGTACATACTACTACATATGTACATCTACTAGTAGTACTACGTATATACTAGTACATACTAGTAGTATTAGTACTACTAGTACATACTACTACATATGTACATCTACTAGTACTACTCTGTACATAGTACTAGTTAATAATAATATGTAGTAGTACATTTGTAGTACTACTACATATGTACATGTACTACTACATAGTACTACATAGTACTACTAGTAGTACTATGTAGTACTTATGTACTACTAGTAGCCGTACTACTTGTACTAGTATGTACTATGTACTAGTCATACTACTAGTAGTACATATTACATAGAACTACTAGTACTAGTACACCTGTGTACTAGTATATTTGTACACATATGTACTAGTACATATGTACTAGTACTACTAATAGTACATATTACATAGTACTACTAGTACTTGTACACATATGTACTAGTACATATGTACACATATGTGCACCCAGCAAACTTCAGCTTGAAAGAAAGTAGCAAGGGTGCTAACGCGTCGCTAACGCATCTGTTTTCTTGCTTGTCTTCGTGCCTATGTGTGCATTAACGCACATAGTTTTCTTCGCTGCTAGCGTGCCCAGCAAGAAAACGTATGAGCTACCATGCAACGGCTTTCGCGCAAGCATGTAGCAAGAAAATGAATACACTACTACGCAACGGCTTTCGCACTAGCGCGTTCTCCCATTGCTTGTTGTAGTTTTCTTTGCTTCAACAATGAGGGCTTTGACAAGACTTGGCTACCTAGCGGAGCAAGTGCTTGCTTTGATGTGTAGCTAATGAGCACTCAGCGAGAAGATGCGTAGCAAGTGGAGTAGACCTCACGAGCTTTCTGGCTCGCTCCGTGCTTACGCACCTCACTCTCTTTCGGGAGTTACATTCGTAACTTTTTGTTATGTTCACGCGGTGATATTATCTCTTTTCAAGAGTACTACCCCGTACGTAGTCTCTATCTAAGAAGACAGGTGCGGTAGTGAGGTCCCCCACTTCGAGATCAAGGATTACTCCGTTAGGTCTTTTCTTTGGTCTGGAGTTGGCCGGTAGCTGGTAATGGGCCTACTTACCTTGTTAGCAGCAGAGCTCACCTTTGTTCTATTGTTTTGGTGTTTATACTACTAATAGTAGTGGTGGTATGTACATACTTAGTAGTATGTACATATTAGTACTACTAGTACTAGTAGTAGAACTCGTAGTATGTACATACAACTAGTGCTACTAGTATGTATTACTACTGCTACTACTACTACTACTAGTACTAGTAGTAGTACTCGTAGTATGTACATACTACTAGTACTATTAGTATGTACTACTACTATTACTGCTACTATTACTGCTACTAGTACTACTAGTACTAGTAGAACATACTATTAGCAGCAGTACTACTAGTATGTTCTAGTACAACTAGTAGTATGTACATACAATGTACTACTACTACTAGTACATACTAGTAGTACTACTACTAGTACGTACTATAACTAATATTAGTACTTACAACTAATATATATTACTAGTAGTACAAGTACATATGTACTAGTAGTACTTATACTAGTAGTACAAGTACAAGTACATACTGAGCTGTTTAGGGTCATGCAATATGGATCGACGTTGAGCAGTTAGGGTCTTGCAGTAAGGACCAAGGTTGAGTAGTTTTGGGTCAGGCAGTATGGACGAGGCTGAGCAGTTTAGGGTCATGCAGTGTGGACCGAGCTTGAGCAATTTAGGGTCATGCAGTATGCACTGAGCCTAAGTTGTTTAGGGGAATGCAATATAGACCGAGACCGAGCAGTTTAGGGTCACGCAGTAAGAACCGAGGCTGACAAATTTATGGTCATTCAGTATGGATCGAGGTTGAGCAGTTTTGGGTCATGCAGTATGGATTAAGGCTGAGCAGTTTAGGGTCAATACAGTATGGACTGAGGCTGAGCTGTTTAGGGTCATGCAATATGGACCGAGGATGAGCAATTTAAGGTCATGCAGTATGGACCGAGGCTGAGCAGTTTTAGGTCTTGTAGTATGGATCGAGGCTGAGCAGTTTACAGTAATGCAGTATGGATCGAACCTTGGCAGTTTAAGGTCATGCAGTATGGATCGAGGCAGAGCTGTTTAGGGTCATGCAAAATGGACCGAGCCTGAGTAGTTTACGGCCATGCAGTATGGATAGAGGCTGAGCAGTTTAGCATCATGCATTATGGATGAGGCTGAGAAGTTTAGGGTCTTGCAGTATGGACCGAGGCTGAGCAGTTTTGGGTTCGGCACTATGGATCGAGGTTGAGCAATTTAGGGTCAGCCAGTATGCATCGAACCTGAGCAGTTTAGGGCCATGCAGTATGGACC
The DNA here is from genome assembly GCF_000471905.2 of Amborella trichopoda. The sequence goes on from NW_006494865.1 coordinate 27,991, forward strand.
GAGGCTGAGCAGTTTAACATCATGCATCATGGGCCGAGCCTGGGTAGTTAATGGCCATGCATTCTGGACCGAGGCTTAGCAAATTAGGGTCATGCATTTTTTACCAAGGCTGAGCAATTTACAGTCACACAGTATGAACCGAGATTGAGCAGCTCAAGGTCATGCATTATGGAACGAGGTTGAGTAGTTTAGGGTCTTTACTATGGACCTAGGCTGAGCGGTGTAGGGTCATGCAGTTTGGACTGAGGCTGAGCAGATTAGGATCATGCAGTATGTACAGCTCAGCCTTGGTCCATATGACATGACCGTAAACTGCTCAGCCTCGGTCCAAACTGCATGACCATAAAGTGCTCAGCCTCAGTCCATACTGCATGACCCTAAACTGCTCATGCTCGGTCCATACTGCATGACCTCAAACTTCTCAGCCTCGGTCCATACTGCATGACCCTAAATTGTTAAGCCTCGGTTCAGACTGCATGACTCTAAACTGCTCAACCTTGGTACATACCGCATAACCATAAAACTGCCCAACCTCGATCCATACTGCATGACCCTAAATTGCTCAGCCTTGATTCATAAATGCATGACCTTAACTTGCTATGCCTCGGTCCACACTACATGACCATGAACTACTTAGCCTCGGTCCATGCTTCATGACCCTAAACTGCTCAATCTCAGTCCATACTGCATAACCCTAAGCATCTCAGCCTCGATCCACATTGCGTGACACTAAACTGTTCAGCCTCGGTCTAGACTGCGTGACGCTAAATTTCTCAACCTCATGACCCTAAACTGCTCAACCTCAGTCTAGACTGCATGACCCTAAACTGCTCAACCTCATGACCCTAAACTGCTCAGCCTCGGTTTAGACTGCGTGACCCTAAATTGTGTAACCCTAAACTACTCAACCCCTTTCCATACTTCATGACCCTAAACCACTCAGCCTCATTCCATACTGCATGACCCTAAACTGCTTAGCCTTGTACCATACAGAAAGACTGTAGATTGCACATCGTCGGTCCATACTGCATGACCCTAAACTGCTCAAGGTCGGTCCATACCTCATGACCTAATACTGCTCAACCTCGATCCATACTGCCTGACCCTAAAGTGCTCAGCCTCGACCCTTACTGCATGACCCTAAACTGCTCAAGCTCAATCGATACTGCGTGACCCTAAACATCTCAGCCTCGGTTCATACTGCAAGACCCTAAAGTGCTTAGTCTGGATCCATACTGCATGACCCTAATATGCTCAGCCTCGGTCCATATGACATGACCGTAAACAACTCAACCTCGGTCCAAACTGCATGACGCTAAACTGCTTATCCTAGGTCCAAACTGCATGACCCTAAACTGCCCAAGCTCGGTCCATACTGCATGGCCCTAAACTGCTCACCCTTGGTCCACACTGCATGACCCTAAACTATGAAGCCTCCGTCCAGACTGCATGACCCTAAATTGATCAGCCTCGGTCCATACCACATGACCCTTAACTGCCCAGCCTCGGTCCATACTGTATGACCCTAAGCTGCTCAGCTTCGGTCCATTATGCATGAACCTAACCTACTAAGCCTTGGTCCACACTGTATGACCATAAACTGCTCAGCCTCAGTCCATACAGTATGACCCAAAACTACGTAGCCTCTCGTCCATATTGCATAACCCTAAACACGTCAGCCTCGGTTCACACTCCATGACCCTAATTTGCTCCGCCTCGATCAACACTGCGTGACCCTAAACTGCTCAGGCTCGGTCCATACTGCATGACCCTAAACAACTCAGCCTGGTTCCATACTACATGACCCTAAATTGTTTAGCCTCAGCCCATACTTCATGACCCTAAACTGCTCAGTACTACATGTGTACATATGTAGTACTAGTACATACTTGTACATATGTAGTATGTACTACTAGTACATAAGTATACTAGTACATGGGTACGTATGCACATATGTACTAGTATGTACTACAAGCACATGTGTCATACATATTAGTACATGTACTACTAGTACATATGTAGTATATACAACTAGTACACATGTTTACATATGTACAAGTAGTACATGCCCTAGTACATAGTACATATGTACTAGTACAAATGTAGTACATATGTACACATCTACTAGTAGTACATATGTACACATGTGTATGTACTATGTAGTAAATGTATGTACTACTAGTACATGTATGTACTTCTAGTACATATGTATATATACATAGTACATATGTACTACTAGTAATACATGTACATATGTGTACTAGTACATATGTACTACATAATACATACCAAAGTACTATTAATAGTAGTACATATGTGTACTAGTACTATTAGTACTATGTACTACTAGTAGTAGTACTACTAGTACATATGTACTACATAATACATACCAAAGTACTATTAATAGTAGTACATATGTACTACTATTAGTACTATGTACTACATACATATGTACTACTAGTAGTACATATGTACTACATAGTATTACTAGTAGTACTACATAGTACTACTAGTAGTACTACATAGTACTACTAGTAGTACTATATAGTACTATTAATACTACTAGTACTACTAGTAGTACTACATAGTACTACTAGTAGGACTATGTAGTAGTATATGTACATATGTAGTAGTACTACAAATGTACTACTTGTACTATTACATAGTACTACTAGTAGAAGTACTATGTAGTACTACATAGTACTACTAGTAGATGCACATATGTAGTAGTATGTACTAGTAGTACATACTAGCAGTAGTATGTATGCAATATGATGTATGTACTAGTAGTACTTATGTATGCACTAGTAGTACATATGTACTAGTAGTACTAGCAGTACTAGTACTAGTACATATGTACTACTAGTACTAGTAGTGTTACTAGTAGTACATACTAGTAGTACTAGTACTACGTACTAGTATGTAGTATGCCGTACTAGTAGTACATATGTATTATGTAGTACTAGTAGATATGTACTATGTAGTACTACATACTAGTATGTACTATGTAGTACAAGTACTACATACTAGTATGTACTATGTAATACTAATACTACATACTAGTATGTACTATGTAGTACTAGTACATATGTACTATGTACTAGTACATATGTATTATGTACTAGTACATATGTACTACATACTAGTATATAATATGTAGTACTAGTACATATGTACTATGTAGTATTACATATGTACTATGTACTAGTACATATGTACTATGTAGTACTACATACTACAATGTACTACTACTAGTATTAGTACATATGTAGTAGTACTAGTACATACTACATATGTACTACATTCTAGTAGTACTACTAGTAGTATTACAACATACTAGCATGTAGTACTAGTAGTACATACTAGTAGTACCTATTAGTACTACTAGTATTACATATGTACTAGTACTAGTAGTACATATGTACTAGTACATACGAGTACTACTAGTACATACTAGTATGTATTACTACAAGTAGTACTAGTACATGCTACTACTACATACTACTAGTACTACTAGTAGTATGTACATACTACTACTAATATTAGTAGTACTAAGTACTAATAGGATGATTTAGTAGTAGTATTAATAGTCGTACAACTAGTAGTACTAATACTACTACTTGTGGAAGTACATTGGTTTCTTACTCGTGCAAATGAACTATTTCTTGGCAACTCGGACAACTTTTAACGGTGTTTGTTCCGCATATCACTAGGAAGATCGGGATCTTTACAAAAGGCTTTATAAAGCTTTCGTTTCAATTCATATTTAGCTGCGAGCAATCTATGTTTGTGATCTTGTATATTTCGCTTCTCCGACCTCTTACTGATAATCCCCCTCATCTTTTTGCAAAAAGCCGCTCCACGGTGGTAAAGTCTCATCCTGTGTTTTGGTCGAAGTGACAATAGTCACATTAAACCCTCGAATATGCTCGATGATCTCGAAATGATCTTCCAGTTCTGGGGATAATTCGTAAAACTCCGTTTCCATCGAGAATTGACATTACAGTCAAGATTCTGACCAAAAAATTAGACATTCCATGCCCTCGGAGAGTGCTTTGTCGTGTTAGGTCACCGACATATCCAGTATCTTTTTCGGACCCTAAGAATTGATGGGATCAAAACGACTTTCCAGTCGAACCCGTTTGTGTCTATATGAAGCTCTGACCGTGCGAAAACTCATAGCCAATCTTCCATTTTTTAATCTGAAATAAGAGGGTGCCTATGGAAGTACTACAACTAATATTAGTACTTACTACTATTACTTCTAGTACAAGTAGTAGTATAAGTACTACTAGTAATGCTACTATTAATACTACTACTGTATTACTAGTAGTACTAGCAGTATTAGTAAGAGTATTAATATACTAGTACTACTTCTAATAGTAGTAGTTATAGTACTACTAATAGTAGTCGTAATAGTATTACTAATAGTACTAGTACAAATAGTACTAATACCACTATTAGTACTACTATAATAGTACTAGTATTACAAATAGCAGTACTACTAATAATATTAGTAATACTAGTAGTAATAATAGTAGTACTACTAATACTATTATGGTAGTACTATTACTACTAGTAGTAATACTACTACTAGTATTATTAGTAATAGTACTTAGTAGTACTATTAGTACGTACCAATAAAAGTACTAATACTAGTAGTATTACTATTAGTTATAATACTACTAATAGTAGTACTACTAATAGCAGTGTAGGGTCATATATATGTACTATAATACGTACCATAGTATGTACTATAAATACGTACTATATATGCACTATATATGTATTATTAGAATGTACTATAGTACGTACTATATATGCTCTTTATATGTATTATAGTATGCACGATAGTACATATATACTATAGTACATATATAAACTACAATACAAAAATATACTATAGTATATACACATACTAGTACAAGTATATATTAGTATGTACTACTAGTAGTAGTACGAGTATGTACTATTAGTACTACTACAACTACTAATAGAAGAACTCCTAGTATGTAGTATGTACTGGTAGTAGTACTCCTAGTATGTACTAGTAGTAGTAGTACTACTAGTAGTAGTATGTACATACTAATAGTAGTATTACAACTAGTAGTATGTACTAGTACTACTAGTAGTAATACATACTAGTATGAACTAGTAATACTAGTACTACTAGTATGTACTAATACATATGTATTACTAGTACTAGTACATATGCACTACTAGTACTTCTAGTATGTACTACAAGTATGTACTACTAGTACTACTAGTAGTACTAGCAGAACTAATACTAGCAGTACTAGTACTGGTACATATGTACTACTTGTACTAGTACATATGTACTACTAGTACTAGTAGTATTACTACTAATATTAGTAGTATTACTATTAGTACTACTAGTATGTACTACTGATAGTATGTACTACTAGTACTACTAGTAGTATATTCTATTAGTATTATGTACTACTACTAGTACTACTAGTAGTATGTACAACTAGTAGTACGGACTACTAAGAATACTACAAGTACTACTTGTAGTATCCACTAATAGTAGTAGTATTACTACAAGTAGTATGTACTACTAGTACTAATAGTACTAGTACTACTAGTAGTACATCTACTAGTAGTACATACTACTAGTACTACGTACTATTAATAGTATAAACAACTAGTAGTACGTACTACTGTACTAGTAGTATGTACTACTTGTATGTACTATTAGTAGTACATACTACTAGTAGTATGTACTACTAGTTGTATGCTAGTAGTACATACTAGTAGTACTTATTAGTATATATTAGTTTGTGCTAGTATGTACTAGTACATACTAGTATGTATTAGTATGTACTAGTACATACCAGTATGTACTACTACTACATATTAGTATGTATTAGTATGTACTAGTACATACTAATATGTAGTACTAGTATGTACTACTAGTATGTACTACTTGTATGTACTATTATTATGTACTAGTATGTACTACTTGTATGTACTATTATTATGTACTAGTATAAACTAGTAATATGTACTACTAGTATGTACTTGTATATACTACTAGTATGTACTACTATGTACTACTAGTCTGTACTACTAGTAGTGCTGGTACTACTAGTATGTACTAGTACTACTTGTATGTACTAGTACTACTAGTATGTACTAGTATGTACTACTAGTATGTACTAATATGTACTACTACTACTAGTACAACTAGTACTAGTATGTACTACTAGTACTATTACTATTATTACTACTAGTGCTATTTCTACTAGTATTAGTACTATTACTACTAGTACTAGTACTAATATGTACTATATATATGTACTACTAATAGTACATACTTGTAGTAATACAAGTAGTACTAGTATTATTAGTATGTACCACTACATACTAGTAGTACTACTAATACATGCAAGCAGTATGTACTACTAGTATGTACATACTACTCGTTGTATATACTAGTGCTACTAGTGGTATGTACATACTAATACCAGTACTACTACTAGTATTAGTACTAGTATTAGTACTAGCACTAGTAATATGAATAGTATTACAAGTACTAGTATTAGCATTAGTAGTACGACTAGTACTACAAGTACTAGTACTAGCACTAGTAGTACTACTAGTGCTAGTAGTACTAGTGCTAGCACTAGTAGTATGTACTTCTTAGGAGTAATACTACTAATACTAATACTACTACTACTACTAGTACTAATAGTTCATACATACTAGTATGTACTAGTAGTAGTAGTACAACTGCTAGTAGTACAAAGGGAAGCGAGTATTATACTAGTACTACTAAGTATTATTAGTAGCAGTACTATTACTATTAATACTAATAATAGTACTAGTAGTATTATACTTATTAGTACTAGTAATACTACTATAAGTAATAGTAGTACTAAGTAATACTAGTACTAGTATTATTACTACTAGTAATAGTAGTACTACTACTAACACTAATAGTAGTATTAGTAATAGTACTACTAAGTACTAGTAGTACTACTACCATTAGTAGTATTAATAGTACTTAGTAGTACTAATAGTACTACTACTAAAAGTACTTTCTATTAGTAGTATTAGTAATAGTATTAAGTACTAGTACTATTATACTATTGATAGTAGTAGTAATAAAACTAGTATTAGCAGTATTATAGTAAAGTAATAACACTACTGTATTATTAATAGTACTACTATTAGTAGTAGTACGATTAGTAATAGTAATACTATTATTACTAGTACTAATAGTAGTTGTACTTAGTACTATTAATAGTACTAATATTAGTAATTGTAATAGTAATACTTAGTAGTATTAATACTACTATTAGTACTACTAATAATAGTAGTAGTGCTAAGTAGTACTAGTAGTACTACTACTAGTATTAGTACTATACTAGTAATACGTAGTAGTAGTACTATTACTATTAGTAGTACTACTATTACTACTACTATTAGTAATTATACTTAGTAATACTATTAGTAAGTACTAGTAATATTACTACTACTAGTAGTATTACTATTAGTAGTAGTGCTATTACTAAGTACTACTAATAGTTGTAGTTGTAAGTAGTAATACTAATAGTAGTACTACTATTAGTACTAATATTAGTAGTACTAATAGTACTATTACTATTAACATTACTAGTATTATTACTACAAATAATATAAATAGTACTAGTATTATTATTAGTACTAGTAGTGTACTGCAAGTATTATTAGTACTACTACTTAGTAGTACTAAGTAATACTTGAAGCAGTAGTACTAGTAATAGTACTGTTAATAGTACTACTACTAATTGTATTACTAGTAATAATAATATTAGTTGTATTACTAGTAGTAATAGTATTACTAGTAGTAATAATAGTACTAATAGTAATTGTACTATTAATAATACGAATAGTACTATTAGTAATTGTATTATTAGTAATAGTATTATTAGTAATACTAATAGTACTATTAGTAGTACCAATAATACTACTATTATTACTAATACTACTAATCGTAGTACTAGTAGTACAAATAGTAATACTACTATTATTAGTAGTACTAGTAGTTACTTATTATTACTCGTAATACTGTATTAATATTATTATTAATACTAGTATTAATAATATTATTGCTAATAGTAGTAGTACCACTAATAAGTACTATTACTAATAGTAGTATTACTAGTAGTTGTAATAGTTCTACTATAATACTATTATTAATACTGCTTTTACTAATACAAATAGATGTAGGTACTACTACTATTAGTAATAGTAGTACTATTATAGTAGTACTAATACTACTAGTACTAATAGTCTTATTAGTACTAGTACTACTATTATAGTACTAGTAGTAGTAATATTAGTAGTAGTAATATTACAATAATTACTAGTAGTAGTACTATTACTACTAATTATACTATTACTACTAGTATTACTACTAGTAGTAGTACTCTTACTATTAGTATTACTACTAAAAGTAATATTGCTATAATAGTAGTAGTACTAGTCGTACTTCGTACTAGTACTATTACTACTGCTACTGCTAGCATTAGTACTACTAATATTAGTAGTACTAGTAATAGTAGGAGTATGTATATACTAGTAGTAGTAATACTAATAGTAGTGCTAGTAGTATGTACTAGTATTACTAATAGTAATACATACTACATGTACAAGTACTGCTAGTATGTACTAGTACATACGTAGTACTAGTACTAGTACATATGTAGTACTAGTAGTACTTGTATGTACTACTAGTTGTACTACATACTAGTATGTAGTACTACTACATATGTACTAGTACTAGTAGTAGTACATACTACTACTAGTACATATGTATGTACTTCTACTATTATAGTAGTACTATTACTACTAGTAGTAATACTATTGTTAATATTATTAGTAATAGTACTCAGTAGTACTATGTACATATGTAGTAGTACCATTAGTATGTAATAGTATTACTATTAGTAGTAATACTAGTATTAATACTAGTAGTAGTATGTATGTAATACTATGTATGTACTAGTAGTTCATATGTATGCACTACTAGTACATAAGTACTAGTAGTACTTGCAGTACTAGTACTAGTACATATGTACTACTAGTATTAGTAGTACATACCAGTAGTACTAGTAGTATTAGTAGTAAAAGTACATGCTACTACTAGTAGTACATATTAGTAGTACATACTAGTAGTACTAGTACATATATGTACTATAGTATATATATATATACTATAGTATATTTATGTACTATCATATATATATGTACTATAGTATATTTCTTAGAAAGAGATAATATCACCGTGTGAACATAGCAAAACGTTACGAAGGTAACTCCCAAACGAGAGTGAGGTGTGTAAGCACGAAGCGAGCCAAAGAGCTCGTGAGGTCTACTCCACTTGCTACGCATCTTCTCGCTCGGTGCTCCTTGGCTACACATCAAAGCAAGCACTCGCTCCGCTAGGTTGCCAAGTCCTGTCAAAGCCCTCGTTGTTGAAGCGTAGAAAACTACACCAAGCAATGGGAGAGCGGGCTAGTACGAAATCCATTGCGCGGTAGTGCATCCATTTTCTTGCTGGGCACTAGCGCAAAAGCCGTTGCGTGGTAGCTCATACATTTTCTTACTGGGCACGCTAACTGCGAAGAAAACTACAGGCATTAGCTCGCTCATAGGCGCCAAGACAAGCAAGAAAACAGATGCACTAGCGACGCGTTAGCACCCTTGCTTCTTGCTTTCGAGCTGTAGTTTGTTGAGTGGTAGCGCACTCCAGCAAGAAAACGGATGCGCTAGCGGCGCGGCGCATTAGCGCCCTTGCATCTTGCTTTCGAGCCAGGGAAGAAAACGGATGCGCTAACGGCGCATTAGCACCCTTGCTTCTCGGCTTTCGAGCCTACGCTTGTTGGCTTTTTACTCTTGCTTTGCTAGTGGTAACAACGAGCTTTGCCAGTGGTAGGAAGGTCTAACTATCTGCTGGGCTTTTTGCTTTTATGTTAAGCAAAGAACTCTCAAACTTGTGCTTTGCAAGAGCAAAAATCCCTCAACAACGACTGCTTCTATGTTGCTAAGTCTTGTCAAAGCCCAAGTTTGAGAGGGTGGCTTTGCTAAGTCTTGTCAAAGCCCTTGTTCAAGTTTGCTCTTGCAAAGAAAAAGTAAAAGAGGGCTTTGACAAGACTTGGATACCACTGGCAAAGCTCGTAGCCTACACTGCCTTCACTGGGATCGACCACTATTCTCAATTTAGTAAGGTGGAGAACTGTTGTTCATTGGAGCGCCGGAGTGCAGAGGTTGTTCCCACAATTAAGGTCAGAGTGTGGGACTGAGCCTTCCAAATGATAAAGACCCAAAACTTCTTTGTTTCGTTGATAGAACCAATGCGAATATCATATTAACTCCCTCTCATCCAATAAGAGTTTCCAAGAGTGACTTGAAGAAATTCTCTCCATTCCAAAGCTGCGCAAGGCACCCCCCCCCAAAACAAACCCCACCCCTCTTCCTCCCCTTAATGAAAGACCCTCGCCCCGCTTCCTATTAGTACTTAGTATTACTAATAGTACTAGAAATAGTACTAATACTTTTAGTAGTAATACTAGTATTAATACTTAGTACTACTAGTATTCATAGTACTAATAGAACTACGACTTAGTAGTAGTACTAGCACTAGTAATAGTAGAAGTACTAGTACTACTAGTAATAGTATTAGTAATACTAATAAGTACTACTACTAGTAATACTTACTAGTAGTAGTATTAGTACTAATAGTACTACTACTAGTATTACTACTAATAATACTTAGTACTAGTAATAGTAGTAATAGTAGGATAGTACTACTAGTACTAATAATACTATTAATATTATTGGTACTAAAAGTACAACTGTTAGTAGTAGTACTACTAGTAGTAGTATTAGTACTACTAAGTACTAGTAGTGCTAATACTACTAAAAGTACTACTACTAATAGTTATACTACTAATAGTTATACTACTAATAGTATACTACTAATAGTATACTAATAGTAGTGGTATTAGTACTAGTAGTATTAATACTACTAATAGTAGTATTAATACTAGTATTAGTACTACATAGTAGTAAGGGGTACTTAGTAATAGCAGTACTATTATACTAGGAGTACTTAGAAATAGCAGTACTATTATACTAGGAGTACTTAGTACTAATACTAGTATTATTCTTAGTATTATTATTAGTAGTAATAGTAGTTAGTATACTAATATTAGTACTACTAATATTAATAGTAATAGTACTAAAGTAGTAATAGTAGTAATAGTACTAAAGTAGTAATAGTAGTAATAGTACTAGTATAATTAGTATTACTAGTAACACTAGTATTACTAATACTACTACTATTACTTACACTAATCGTAGTAGCAATACTAGTATTACTACTATAGTAATAATAGTACTATTAGTAGTTCTAATAGTACAAGTATTAATACTAGTAATAGTAGTAGTACTACAACTACTACTAGTAGTACTACTACGAGTAAGAACTATTAGTAGTATAAGTAGTAGTACTAATAGTACTAGTACAACTACTAGTAGTACTAATAGTACTAGTACTCGCCCCGTTTCCTATTAGTACTTAGTACTACTAATAGTACTAGTATTATTAATAGTAATACTAGTATTAATACTTAGTACTACTAGTATTAGTAGTACTAATAGAACAACTACTTAGTAGTAGTACTAACGCTAGTAATAGTAGTAGTACTAATACTACTAGTAATAGTATTAGTAATACAAGTAAGTACTACTAGTACTACTACTACTAGTATTTACTAGTAGTACTTACTAGTAGTACTTACTAGTGCTACTATTACTAGTAGTACTGATAGTAGTACTACTAATACTATTAGTACTACTACTAAGTAATACTAATATTACTAGTTGTAGTACTAGTAGTATTAATAGTACTATTATTAGTATTAACAGTAATAGTAATACTACTAATAGTAGTACTATTACTATACTATTTAGTACTATAATAATAATACTACTATTGCTATTGTACTACTAGTAGTATTAAGTATTAGTACTAATACTAATAGTACTACTACTATTACTACTACTTGTTTCACTTAGTAGCATTAATACTACTATTAATAGTTATACTACTAATAATAGTATACTAGTAATAGCATACTAATAGTAGTAGTACTAGTACTAGTATTATTAATACCACTAATAGTAGTATTAATATTAGTATTAGTACTACATAGTAGT
>NW_006494865.1:41898-60129 GCF_000471905.2 Amborella trichopoda
ATAGTACTTAGTACTTAGTACTAGTACTACTACTGATAGTACTAATAGTATTAATATTATTACTTTTAGTACTGATACTATGAGTAGTACTATTACTAAGTTCTAGTACTATTAATAGTATTACTACTAAGTACTCTTAGTATTAATATTAATACTACTATTACTATTATTAATAATAGTAGTACTAGTACTAGTAATAATAATACTATTAGTAATATTACTACTAGTAGTAATAGTACTACTACTAGTAATAGTACTAATAGTAGTATTACTACTAGTACTACTACTAATAGTACTAGTACTAATATTACTATTAGTACCACTATAATAGTACTACTATTACAAATAGTAATAGTACTATTAGTAGTAGTAATAGTAGTACTAATAATAGTAGTATTATTAATACTATTATAGTAGTATTATTACTACTAAGTACTACTACTAGTAATAATACTACTATAATAATATTACTAATATTATAGTAATACTAGCAATACTATTACTATAATACTATTACTAGTATTGTACTAGTAATAGTACTACTGTACTATTACTAGTATTACTAGAATACTGGTTTGGTGGCACTTCTTGCGCATGTATTTGGGGGGAACGTGGGCAAAATAATAGGGTGCACAATTGTGCACCACCCGTTACAATTACGTGCAAAAAACCAGTACAGTTTTCGCACGAATCGCACGATTTAAGTTGAGCGCGCGAGGTGTGCATATGCCTCTAACTTCATTCAGAGGGCAATTTAGTGGCACTTCTTGCTCATGTGTTTGAGGGAACATGGGGCAAATAGGAGGGCGCACAATTGTGCACACGTTGCCAAACTTGTGTGCAAAAAACCGGTATAGTTTTCGCTCGATTTGCACGCGTTGAGTTGAGCACGCGCGGTGCGCATGTACACCAAACTTCGTATGTAGGCCAATTTGGTGGCACTTCTTGCACACGTATTTGGAGGAACGTGGGGCAAATAGTAGGGTGCACAATTGTGCACAAATCGCCACACTTGCGCACAAGAAACCGACACGATTTTCGCCCGAATCGCATGCGTTTAGTTGAGCGCGTGTGTTGCGCAAGTGCACCAAACTTCGTACAGAGGGCAATTTGGTGGCACTTCTCGCGCACGTGTTAGGGGGAACGTAGGGCAAATAGTAGGGTGACAATTGTGCACAGGCCATCATAATTGCGTACAAAATACCGGCACTAATTTCTCACGAATCGCATGCGTTGAGTTGAGCGCGCGCGGTGCTCATGTGCACTAAACATAACAAGGAGGGCCAATTTGGTAGCACTTCTTGTGCACATATTTGGGGTAACGTGGGGCGAATAGTTGGGTGCACGATTGTGCAAAGGGCATCACAATTGCATGCAAAAAATGGGCACTATTTTCGCATGAATCGCATGCGTTGAGATGAGCGTGTGCGTTGCGCATGTGCACCAAACTTCGTACGGTGGGGTTTTTGGTGGCACTTCTTGCGCACGTAATTGGGGGAACGTGGGGGAAATAATAGGGTGCACAATTGTGCACAGGCCAGCTCAATTACATGAAAAAAACCTGCATGGTTTACCCATGAATCGTACGCGTTGAGTTGAGAGCGCGCGTTGCGCATGTACACCGAACTTCGTACGGAGGGCAATTTGGTGGCACTTCTTACGCAGGACGTACGGAAAATAGTAGGGAGCACAATTGTGCACAGGCTGTCATAATTATATGCGAAAAAACGGCACGGTTTTCGTGCGAATCGCACGCGTTGAGTTGAGCGCGAGATTTACGCATGTGCACCAAACTTCATATGGAGGGCAATTTGGTGGCACTTCTTGCGCACATGTTTTTGGAAACGTGGGGCAAATAGCAGGGTGTACAATTGTGCACAAGTTGCCACACTTACGCGCAAAAAACCCGTACGATTTTCGTGTGAATCGCACACTTTGAGTTGAGCATGCGCAGTGCACATGTGCACCAAACTTTGTATAGAGGGAAATTTGGTGGCACTTCTTGTGCACGTGTTTGGGGGAACGTGTGGCAAATAATACGATGCACAATTGTGCATAGGCCGTCAAAATTACATTAAAAAAACCGACATGGTTTTTGTGCGAATAGCACGTGTTGAGTTGAGCGCATGTGGAGGCCAATTTGGTGGCACTTCTTACGCTCTTGTTTGGGGAAACGTGGGGTCACAATTGCGTGCAAAAAACTGCCACTGTTTTCGCTCGAATCACATGCGTTGAGTTGAGCGTGTGCGTTGTGCATGTGCATCGAACTTCGTAAGGGGGGCAATTTGGTGGCACTCCTTGCGAACGTACACCCCAACGCTGTGTACGCGACTGAGGTCCATTGCCGGCAGCCGCCATCTTCCCCTCCTATCTTGTCGTCTCTCTTTCTCTCTCTAGAAGCCCTATTGTGAGCACCACCACTGCCGTGCGCACATCTCACGGCCTCTCATCTCACTCAGTCGCCCTCCTCTTCTTCACTGCGTACTGCTCCTCTCTCATTACTCTCTGTTAGTTGGCTGCAGCACCACCCCTCTTCACTTACTGTCGCACCCACAATCAGGCAGCCACCTTCTCTGCCCAATTCACCGCCTCCTCTCCACTCCAACAGGCCGCCACCATCTCTCCACTCCAACAGGCCGCCACCACCTCTCCACTCCAATCACCACCAGCTATGACTACCCTCGTCCTTCTTACCTACGATCAAGACCCGACCCTGCTGCAGCCGCTGCTCCCTCTCAGCCCCTGTCACTGTCACCCATCTTCTCTGTCACCACATTGCTGCCCTCGCCTCTCTCTAACTCCCTGCAACCAGGCGGCAACCTCTGCTGCTGGTCTCTCTCTCCACCTGTTCTCCGCCATCAATTTCTGTCACTTCTTGCTGCTGTCCACACTCTTCCTCCTCCACTTTTCCCACTCACCTCACCCTGCTTCCAGCCGTCCAGCCCCCCATCTCTGCCATCTCCGTAGCCTCCTCTCGGCTGTCCATCCCCTTCTACCATCACCTGTAACCAACCACCCGCTTTCCACCTTCCGCTCGTCCTCCGTTCTCTTGTACCTGCTTCTCTGCAACTTTATATTCTCTCTCTCTAAAACCCATTAGGGAAAATCTCGTTTCTTCTTTTCGGTTGTTTTCGTTTCGTTTCTTTCTATTCTTTTCGTTGTGTTTTCGTCCAACCCTCTTCATTTAAACGGTAATGAGCTCTTCCTTTTTTTTTTCTCTCTACCCTACTCCCTCTCCCTCTTAACCAAATCACCGTTTTTTTTATACTTCACCTTCTTCCATGCAAACCTAATAACCCAACAACAAGCTTTTCTTTTTTGTTTTTTTTACCAATTGATTCATTTTTATTATTTTCACTTAATCTTACCCATCCCATTCATTTCACCTTTAGGTTATTTATTATATTTCTCCACTTATTTTATTTTAATTTATCTTAATCTTATTTACCTTATTCATTTTATTTTATTTTTTCTCACCTCATTCATTTTATTTCATTTCTCTTTATTCCATTTATTTTATTCCACTTATTTTATCCTATTACCCCTTACTCTATTTTTGTTTATTTATTTTATTCTAATTATCTCATCTTATTTTATTTTCTTCCATTCCTTTTTTATTTTATTTTACTTCATTTTATTTATTTCACTTCATTCCATTTTAATCCTAATTCCATTTCTAATTTTATTTTACTTTCAATTCATCTATTTCATTTTTCATTTCATCTCATTCCACTTTACTTTTCATTTCACTCCATTTTATTATATTTTATCTTCGACAAGTCGGGGTCCCCAGACCCACTTGTTGGGACGTTTTATGTGATTGTGCGTGTTTGCAAGAAAGGAGAAACAAGTCAAGGGAGGCGATTCCAACCCGGCCAGGGGGGCTTTCCAACATGATCTAAGAGCACCCACGCGAGCCAGTCCGAGCGTGTCACAGACCCAGGTGAGGTAAGTTCCAGCTCACTACTCACTAGTTGGACATTCTGCCTTTGTTATGTGAACGAGGTTTCCGAGAGAGCGATCTCAAGTCCTGGGTCTTCCGAACCCGAGACACATGTCACCTGATCACCTAGATCCAGGGAGGTGAGATCGAGGCACCTAACCAGCTTAGCGACTCCACTGGGGATACGCTTCCCCATTGTTGGATCGTTCTTGTTTGACTTTCCTTTCTCTTTATTCATGCTCAATACACACACACCCATCTTTAGGGTTGCTCAACCCCTTCATCCGAGTCAGGGGTTTCATAATCCCCGCATTCATGAGTCTTCATCGGGAACAGGTTCCTCAAACCTCGTGCCCGACCTTTCTCCTAAGCATCGACCCTGTGTCGCGTTTTGAGGTCATCATCTGGATAAAGGCGATGATGGACCAACCCTCACTCCCTACCTCCTTGCAATGGTGGACCTTCTGCCAACGTACCTTGCATTGGTGGCACACAGGCCACCACACATAGCACGCACCTTGCTACTGGTAACTCATTTGCCGGTAACACTCCTGCGGGAACCCGGAGGCTGCCCCTCTCTCTCTCATGAGTGACAGTTCCTCTATTGCAGTTATTTTTTAAAATAAAAAAACGATTAGGTAAAGAAAAATAATTCTAGGTATTTTTTGCTAAACAAATAAATTGAGGTATTTTTTGTAAATTAGAATAAACTGAGGTATTTTTCGTTTGAAAAATAAATCGAGGAATTATTTGGAAATAAAGAATAAAATGAGGCAACAAAAATAATTTGAGGTACTTTTGGGAAATAAAAAATAATATCAAGTAAAAAAAATATATTGAGGTATTTTTTATGAAAAAAATAAATCGAGGAACTTTTTCCTAACAAAAAGTAAAACTAGTTAAAGGAAACTAATTTCAGGTAATTTTTTGTTAAGAGTATAAATAGAGGTAATTTTTGGTAATAAGAAATAAAATAACGTAAAGAAAAATAATTTGATAATTTTTTGTTAAAAAAAATAAGTTGAGGTACCCTTTGGTAATTAAAAAAAAAAACTCAGGTATTTTTTATATAAAAATAAAACGGGCGACTTTTAGGCAATAAAAAATAAAACGAGGTAAAAGAAAATAATTTGAGGTATTTTTTGTTTAAAAACTAAATTAGGGTATTTTTTTTGTAACAGAAAATAAAATGAGGTAAAGAAAAAGAAAAATAATTTCATGTATTTGTTGTGACAAAAATAAATAAATTGGGATACTTTTTTGTAACAAAAATTAAACTGAGGTATTTTTCTTTTGAATAATAGATTGAGGTACCTTTTTGCAATATAATATAAAATGTAGTAAAGAAAAATAATTTGAGCTATTATTTGGTAAAAAAATAAAATGAGGTAAAGAAAAATAGATTGAGGTATTTTTTACTAAAATAAATAAACCGAGGCACATTTGGCAAATCAGAATAAACTGAGGTATTTTTCATTTACAAATAAATTGAAAATTTATTTGGTAATAAAGAATAAAATGAGATAAAGAAAAATAATTCAAGGTATTTTTTGCTAAAACAATTAAAATTGAGGAAATTTTGGGAAATAAAAAATAACATCATGTAAAGAAAAATATAATGACGTATTTTTTTGGTCAAAAATTAAACTTAGTAATTTTATGGTAATTAAAATAAGCTGAGGTTTTTTGTTTTGTAAACAAATCGGTTGAGGTATTTTTGGTAATAAAAAATAAAATTTTGTGAAAAATAATATTTTGATGTATTCTTTGTTAAAAAAAAAGTGAGGTGCCTTTCGGTAATAAAAAATAAAATGGGGTAAGGAAAAATAATTTGAGGTATATTTTTGGTCAAATAATAAATTGAGGTACATTTTAGAAATTAAAATAAACTGAGATATTTTCGTTTTAAAAATAAATTGAGCTACTTTTCGGTAAAAAAAAAATTAAATATGGTAAAGAAAAGTAATTTGAGGTATTTCTTTTGTTAAAAAAATAATTAAAGGTACTCTGCGGTAATTAAAATAAACGTAGGTGTTTTTTGATAAAAATAAATAAATTGAGGTACTCTTTGGTAATTGAAATAAATTGAGGTACTTTTTGGTGACCGAAAAAAAAAATGTGGCAAAGAAAAATAGTTTGAGATATTTTTTGGTAAAAAAAAATAAATTGTGGTAAAGAAAAATAATTTGATGTATTTTTTGTAAATATAAATAAATTGAGGTGCGTTTTGGTAATAAAAAAAAAAAGACGTAAGGAAAAATAATTTGAGGCACTTTTTGGGCAAAAATAAATTGAGCTACTTTTTGGTAATTAACAACAAAATGAGGTATTTTTCGTTTGAAAAATAAATTGAGGTACTTTTTTGTTATAAAAAATAAAATGAGGTATAGAAAAATAATTTGTGGTATTTCTCCATAAAAAATAAGTTGAGGTTCTTTTTGAAAATAAAAAAACAATTAGGTAAAGAAAAATAACTCGAGGTACTTTTCACTAAAGAAATAAATTGAGGTACTTTTTGCAAATTAGATTGGATTGAGGTATTTTTTGTTTGAAAAATAAATCGATGAATTATTTGGAAATAAAAAATAAAATGAGGGAAAAAAAATAATTTGAGATACTTTTGGGAGATAAAAAATAATATCAGGTAAAGAAAAATATAGTGAGGTATTTTTTATGAAAAAAATAAATCGAGGAAGGTTTTGCTAACAAAAAATCAAACTAGTTAAAGGAAACTATCTTGAGGTAATTTTTTGTTAACAGAATATATAAAGGTACTTTTTGGTAATAAGAAATAAAATAACGTTAAGAAAACTCATTTAACGATTTTTTTTATAAAAAAAATAAGTTGAGGTACCCTTTGGTAATTAAAAAAAAAAAAGGTATTTTTCTATATAGAAATAAAATGAGCTACTTTAATGTAATAAAAAATAAAATGAGGTAAAGGAAAGTAATTTGAGGTATTTTTTGGTTAAAAAATAAATTAGGGTATTTTTTTTGTAAAAAAAAGTACAATGAGGTGAAGAAAAATAAAAATAATTTGATGTATTTGTTTTGAAAAAAATAAATAAATTAGTGTGCTCTTTTTTGTAATAAAAACTAAAATGAGGTAAGAAAAAATAATTTGTGATATTTTTTGATAAAAAATAAATAAAGATACTTTTTGGTAACAAAAAATAAACTGAGGTATTTTTCTTTTGAATAGTAGATTGAGATACTTTCTTGCAATAAAACAACTTAGTTGTTTTTTGGTAAAAATAAATAAATTGAGGTACTCTTTGGTAATTAAAATAAATTGAGGTACGTTTTGGTGACCAAAAACACATGAGGCAAGAAAAATAGTTTGAGATATTTTTTGGTAAAAAAACAAAGAAAAAATGAGGTAAAAAAATATTATTTGAAGTATTTTTTGTAAAAATAAATAAATTGAGGTGCGTTTTGGTAATAAACGTTTTGTAAAAAAAAAAAATCGAGGTGCGGTTTGGTAATAAAAAATAAAATGACGTGAGGAAAAATAATTTGAGGTACTTTTTGGTCAAAAATAAATTGAGCTACCTTTTGGTAATTAACAATAAACTGAGGTATTTTTCGTTTGAAAAAAAAAATTGAGGTACTTTTTTGTTAAACATAAAATGAGGTATAGAAAAATAATTTGTGGTATTTTTTCGTAAAAAATAAGTTGTGGTTCTCTTTGGAAATAAAAAAAACAACTAGATAAAGAAATATAACTCGAGGTACTTTTCACTAAAGAAATAAATTGAGCTACTTTTTGTAAATTAGAATAAACTGAAGTATTTCTCATTTGAAAAATAAATCGAGGAATTATTTGGAAATGAAAAATAAAATGAGGCAAAAAATAATAATTTTAGATACTTTTGGGTGATAAAAATTAATATTAGGTAAAGAAAAATATAATGAGCTATTTTTTATTGAAAAAATAAAACTAGTTAAAGGAAGCTAATTTGAGCTAATTTTTTGTTAAAAGAATAAATAGAGGTACCTTTTGGTAATAAGAAATAAAATACATTACAGAAAAATACCTTGAGGATTTTTGGTAAAAATAAATAAATTGAGGTACCCAATGATAATAAAACTTAGGTATTTTTTATATAAAAATAAAATGGGCTACTTTTAGGTAATAACAAATAAAATGAGGTAAAGGGACATAATTTGAGGTATTTTTTGGTTAAAAAATAAATTAAGGCATAATGTTTGTAACAAAAAATAAAATTAGATGAAGAAAAACAAAAATAATTTGATGTATTTGTTGTGAAAAAAATAAATAATTTCGTGTGCTCTTTTTCGTAATAAAAAATAAAATGAGGTAAGAAAAAATAATTTGTGATATGTTTGATAAAAAATAAATTGAGATACTTTTTGGTAACAAAAAAAAACACTGAGGTATTTTTCTTTTGAATAATAAATTGAAGTACTTTTTTGCAATAAAACATAAAATGTAGTAGAGAAAAATAATTTGTGCTATTATTTGGTAAAAAATAAAATGAGGTAAAGGAAAATAATTTGAGGTTTTTTTTCTCCAAAATAAATAATAATAAACTCTGGTATTTTCATTTACAAATAAATTGAAAATTATTTGGTAATAAAGAATAAAATGAGATAAAGAAAAATAACTTGAGGTATTTGTTTTTGTGAAAACAGTAAAATTGAGGAAATTTTGGGAAATAAAAAAAGACATCAGATATAGAAAAATATAATGAGGTAGTGTTTTAGTCAAAAATTAAATTCAGTAATTTTATGGTATTTAAAATAAACTAAGGTTTTTTGTTTTGTAAACAAATCGGTTGAAGAATTTTTTGTAATAAAAAATAAAGTTAGGTGAAAAATAATATTTTAGAATATTTTTTGTTAAAAAAAAAAAATTGAGGTATATTCTTTGTCAAATAATAAATTGAGGTACATTTTGAAAATTAAAATAAAACTAAGATATTTTAACTTGAAAATTAAATTGAGCTACTTTTGGGTAAAAAAAAATTAAATATGGTAAAGAAAAGTAATTTGAGGTATTTATTTGGTTGAAAAATAATTAAAGGTACTCTGTTGTAATTAAAATAACCTGAGGTGTTTTTTGGTAAAAATAAATAAATTGAGGTACTCTTTGGTAATTAAAATAAATTGAGGAACTTTTTGGTGACTGAAAAAAAAAATGAGGCAAAGAAAAATAGTTTGAGATATTTTTCGGTGAAAATAAAAATAAAATGAGGTAAAGAAAAATCATTTGACGTATTTTTTGTAAAAAAAAATTAAATTGAGGTGCGTTTTGGCAATAAAGTTATTGTAAAAAAAAAAAAAATCGAGGTGTGTTTTGGTATTAAAAAATAAAATGCATAAGGAAAACTAATTTGAGGTACTTTTTGGTCAAAAATAAATTGAGTTGTTTCTAGGTAATTAAAAATAAACTGAGGTATTTTTCTTTTGAAAAATAAATTGAGGTACTTTTGTGTTATAAAAAATAATGAGGCACTTTTGATGAAAAAAACAAATCGAGGAACGTTTTGCTAATAAAAAATAAAACTAGTTAAAGGAAGCTAATTTTAGGTATTTTTTTGTTAAAAGAATAAATAGACGTACTTTTTGGTAATAAAAAATAAAATAAGATAAATAAAAATATTTAGAGGATTTTTTAACAAATAAATAACTTGAGGTTTCTCTTGGGAATTAAAAAAAAAATAGGTATTTTTTAAATAAAAATAAAATGGGTTACCATTCTGGTAATAAAAAACAAGATGAGGTAAAAGATAATAAATGTAGGCATTTTTTGGTTAAAAAATAAATTGGGGTATTTTTTTTGCAACAGAAAATTAAATGAGGTAAAGAACAATGAAAATAATTTGATATATTTATGGTGACAAAAATAAATTGGTGTGCTCTTTTACGTAGTTTAAAGATATTTTTTTATAAAAAATAAATTGAGGTACTTTTTGGTAACAAAAAATAAACTAAGATATTTTTCGTTTGAATAATTGATTGAGGTACTTTTTTGCAATAAAACATAAAATGAGGTAAAGAAAATAAATTTGTGCTATTATTTGGTAAAAAATAAGTTGAGGTTATTTATTGAAATAAAAAATAAAAATGAGATAAAGAAAAAAAATTGAGGTGTTTTCAGCTAAAATAAATAAATTGAGGTACGTTTGGCAAATTAGAATAAACTGAGGTATTTTTTGTTTATGAATAAATTGAAGAATTATTTGGTAATAAAAAATGAAACTAGATAAAAATAATTTGAGGTATTTTTTGGTAAAAACACAAAAGGTTGAGGTAGTTTTGGGAAATAAAAAATAACATCAGGTAAACAAAAAATATAATGAGGTATTTTTTGGTAAAAAAATAAATTCCAAAACTTTTTGGTAATTGAAATAAACTGAGATGTTTTGTTTTGTAAAAAAATTAGTGGAGGTATTTTTGGTAATAAAAAATAAAACTAGGTTAAAAAAAAATATTTTGGTCTATTTTTTGTTAAAAACAAATTGAGGTGCCTAATGGTATTAAAAAATAAAATGGGGTAAGGAAAAATAATTTTATGGTCAAATAATAAATTGAGGTAAATTTTGGAAATTAAAATAAACTAAGATATTTTTCCTTTTAAAAATAAATTGAGCTACTTTTCAATAAAAATAGTAATTAAATATGGTAAATAAAAGTAATTTGAGGTATTTCTTTGGTTAAAAAAATAATTTTAGGTACTCTTAAGTAATTAAAATAAACTGAGGCGCTTTTGGTAAAAATAAATAAATTATGGTACTCTTTAGTATTTAAAATAAACAGAGGTACTTTTCGGTGATCGAAAAAAAAATGAGGTAAAGAAAAATAGTTTTAGTTATTGTTTGGTAAGAAAAACTAAATGAGGTAAAGAAAATTAATTCGATGTATTTTTAGTAAAACAAATAAATCGAGCTGCATTTTGGTAATAACCAATAAAATGACATAAGAAAAAATAATGTGAGGTTTTTCTGGTAAAAAATAAATTGCTACTTTTTGGTAATTAACACCAAACTGAGATATTTTTCGTTTGAAAAAGAAATTGAGGTTCCTCTTTGTCATAAAAAATAAAGTGAGGTGTATAAAATAATTTGTGTTATTTTTAAGTGAAAAAATAAGTGCAGGTTATTTTTTGAAATAAAAAAACAGTTAGGTAAAGAAAAATAATTCGAGGTATTTTTCGCGAAAGAAATAAATTGAGGTAATTTGTGCAAATTAGAATAAAATAAATTGAGGTACGTTTGGCAAATCAATTGAAAATCAATTGAGGTGTTTTTGGTAATAAAAAATAAAATTACGTTAAAAAAATATTTTGACATATGTTTTGTTAAAAACAAATTGAGGCGCCTAGTTGTAACAAAAAATCAAATGGGCTAAGGAAAAATAATTTGATGGTCAAATAACAAATTGAGGAAAATTTTGGAAATTTAAATAAACTTAGATATTTTACTTTTTAAAAATAAATTGAGCTACTTTTCGGTAAAAATAATAATTAAACATGGTAAAGAAAAGTGATTTGAGGTATTTGGTTAAGAAAAAAATTCGATGTACTCTTCGGTAATTAAAATAAACTCAAGTGCTTTCAAGTAAAAATACATAAAATGAGGTACTCTATTGTAATTATAATAAATTGTTGTACTTTTTTGTTACCGAAAAGTAAAAATGAGGTAAGGAAAAATAATTTGAGTTATTTTTTGGTAAGAAAAAATAAAATGAGGTAAAGAAAAATAAGTTGATTTTTTTTTAGTAAAAAAAAATTGATGTGCGTATTGGTTATAAAAAATAAAATGACGTAAGAAAAAATACTGAGGTTTTTTTGGTAAAAAATAAACTGCTACTTTTTGGTAATTAAAAATAAATTGAGGTCTTTTTCGCTTGAAAAATAAATGGTGGTGGTCTCTTTGTATAAAAAAACAAAATCAGGTATAGTAAAATAATTTGCTGTATTTTTCCGTAAAAAGAAAAGTTGCGGCTATTTTTTTAAATAAAAAAACAATCAGGTAAAGAAAAATATTTAGAGGTATTTTTTGCTAAAGAAATAAACTGAGGTACTTTTGCAAATTAGAATAAACTGTGGCATTATTCGTTTTAAAATTAAATTGAGGAATTACTTGTAAATAAATAATAAAACGAGGCAAACAAAAATATTTGAGGTACTTTAGGGAAATAAAAAATGATATAAGGTAAAGACATTTTTTTGATGAAAAAAATAAATCGAGGAATATTTTGGTAATAAAAAATAAAACTAGTTAAAAGAATAAATAGAGGTGCTTTTTTGTAATATAAACTAAAATAAGGTAAAGAAAAATAATTTGAGAATTTTTGTAAAAATAAATAAATTGAGGTAACTTTCGGTAATTAAAAAAAAACTCAGGTATTTTTTATATAGAAATAAAATGGGTTACCTTTCCGGCAATAAAAAACAAGATGAGGTAAAGGAAACTAATTTGAGGCATTTTTTGGTTAAATTATAAATTGGGGTATTTTTTTTTAACTGAAAATAAAATGAGGACAAGTAAAATAAAAAACATTTGATGTATTTGCTGTGAACAAAATACACTGGTGTGCTCTTTTTTGTAATAAAAAAAAAAATGAGGTGAGAAAAAATAATTTGCGGTATTTTTTTGATAAAAATAAATTGAGATACTTTTTGGTGAGGTATTTTTTGCTGGAATAATAGCAATATTAAGGTACTTTTTTGCAATAAAACATAAAATGAGGTAATGAAAAATAATTTGTGCTATTATTTGGTAAACAATAAGTTGAGGTTATTTATTGAAATAAAAAATAAAAATGAAGTAAGGAAAAAAAATTTGAGGTGTTTTATGCTAAAATAAATAAATTGAGGTACGTTTGACAAATCAATTGAAAATCGGTTGAGGTATTTTTGGTAATAAAACATAAAATTAAGTTAAAAAAAAATATTTTTATATATTTTTTGTTAAAAACAAATTGAGGTGCCTAATTGTAATAAAAAATAAAATGGGGTAAGGAAAAATAATTTGATGGTCAAATAATAAATTGAGGTAAATTTTGGAAATTAAAAGAAACTGAGATATTTTACTTTTTAAAAATAAATTGAGCTACTTTTTTATAAAAACAATAATTAAATGTGGTAAGGAAAAGTAATTTGAGATATTTGGTTAAAAAACGAATTTGAGGTACTCTTTGGTAATTAAAATAAACGAGGTGCTTTTAGGTAAAAATAAATAAATTGAGGTACTCTATTGTAATTATAATAAACGGTGGTACTTTTTGGTTACCGAAAACAAAAATGAGGAAAGGAAAAATAATTTGAGTTATTTATTGGCAAGAAAAAATAAAATGAGGTAAAAAAAAGTAATTTGATATTTTTTTAGTAAAATAAATTAATCAAGGTGCATTTTGGTAATGTGAGGTTATTTTTTGTAAAAACTAAATTACTACTTTTTGGTAATTAAAAATAAACAGAGGTATTTTTCGTTTGAAAAATAAATTGTGGTGGCCTCTTTGTAATAAAAAATAAAATGAGGTATAGAAAAATAAATTGCGGTATTTTTCCGTCAAAAAATAAGTTTAGTTTATGTTTTGAAATAATAAAACAATCAGGTAAAGAAAACTATTTAGAGGTATTTTTTGCTAAAGAAATAAACTGAGGTACTTTTGTAAATTAGAATAAACTATGGTATTATTCGTTTGAAAATTAAATTGAGGAATTATTTGGAAATAAATAATAAAATGAGGCAAAAAAAACATTTGAGGTACTTTCGGGAAATAAAAAATAATATCAGGTAAAGAAAAATATAATGAGGTTTTTTTGATGAAAAAAATAAATCGAGGAACGTTTTGGTAATAAAAAATAATACTAGTTATGCAGGGATTAAGTGGACCCATCAGGACGTTGATGGGGTATATAGGTAACCTACGTGGGACGCCAGTAGGGTAATTTGTGAAATCCTTTGAATTATGCACTGCCGTTAAAATGTTATATGCATTTTAAATATTCGGATTATACTTAATTATGCATTTTTTCAAGTGAAACTGTTGATGCATTTCTGTTAATAGATATCCTTTTTGAAAATATTGATATCTTTCCACCATGAATATTTTTAAGATTATGATGATCACTTACTGAGTAGCCAAACTCATCAAACTATGGTAAACATTTTTTCAGGATAACTATAGTTTCATATTGAGTGCTCGTAAGGATCAACTTTGGAAGATTGTAGTTGTGCTTAAACTTTCTTTTGTTACTTTGTAAGAATTTGCCATTGTAAATTTGTCCTGTCAAGATATGTATATATGTTTTGACTGTCACATCTCAGGAATATCAGTATTGTAAATTCTTGGGGCGTGACAACTATGGTATCAGAGCGATAGGTTTAAGAATCTTAGGAAATTTAAAAAGAATGTACTTAAAATCACATTTATTGCGTGTACAGACCGGGATGAAGTCAAGATCCAGAATAACTTATGGAAGGAATTCACAAAGCCTTAGAAAATATGGTTGCTCTAATGCAACATCAGATGGACAACAACAATCCACCCAGGTAGTCAGTTACGGGAAATGGTGGGAGTAATATCGAACAATTTAAGAAATTGAACCCTCCTTCTTTTAAGGGTGCTGTAAACCCACTGGAAGCCGAGGGATGGCTTATGCAATTGGAGAAAATATTCGAGGTAATGGAATGTCCTGATGATAGGAAGGTGGCCTTGGCAGTTTTTATGTTAGAAGGTGAAGCACAACATTGGTGGCGAATGGCAAAATGAGTATTGGTCAAAGAAAATGGCAAAAGGAGTATTGGTCAAAGAAAATAAAACCTTGACTTAGGAAGTATTTCTAGAGGCATTTAATGAAAGGTATTTCCCAGATTTTATTCGAGATCGAAAAGAAATGAAATTTTTGGAATTAATCCAAGGAAACAGGACAATAGCACAGTACGAGGGCAAGTTTACTAAATTGGCCAGGTTTGCACCACATATGATTAACAATGAGGCAAGAAAGGTGAAAAAATTTGAAAGGGGTCTCAGACCAGCTATTAGAAGAAGAATAGCAGTCTTAAAATTGAGAACTTATGCAGAAATAGTGGGTCGAGCTCAAATTGTCGAAAAACATTGCGAAGATTACCAAAAGATAAAAAATCAGAAAAGTCAGGTTAGACCCACACCATCTAATCGACAACAGCTTGAAAGGGAAAATAAGAAGCCAAGGCCCTTGCCACTTCAAAGCCCAATAGAATCATGTAAAAATGTGGGAAAAAGCATGGATCGAGCCCTTGTTATTGGAATACTAGAGCCTATTTTAAATGTGGAAAATTGGGGCACCAGATTAGAAAATGTCCTAGCTTACAGATGCAATAGCTTTCAAAGCAGGGAGAGATAGCTCAAAAGCCTCAGATGAAGGGAAGAGTATTTGCGATCACCCAGCAAGACGCTCACGCCTCAAAATCAGTGATCCAAGGTACTCTTAGTATCTTCTAAAAAGTAGCTCATATTTTGATTGATCCTGAATCACTCATTCATTTGTGTCACCACACTTTGCATGCCACTTAAAGGTAGAACCAGAACAATTAGAATACATTCTAGAGGTAGCCACATCAATGGGAAATTCAATTGACACCAATATAGTGTACAAATCCTGTATAATAAAGATAGAAGAAAAGGAACTGTTGGTTGATTTAATACTCCTAAAAATTCAAGATTTTGATGTAATTTTCGGCATGGATTGGCTTTCTACATACCATGCAAGTATTGATTGTTACAAGAAAATGGTTACCATTTGTATTCCGAATCAACCAGTATTTTACTTCAATGGTATCAAAGAAGACTCCCCATCATATTTAATCTACTGTATTCGAGCTAATCGCCTCCTTCGAAAAGGGTGTCAAGGCTTTCTTTCCTATATCAAAGAAGATATGAAGGAAGAGATAAATTTGGATACCACTCTGGTTATCCGATAATTTCTCGACGGTTTCCCTAAAGAATTGCTAGGATTACCGCCTGACAGGGAAATTGAATTCTCTATTGAATTATTGCCAGGAGGTAGCCCCAATTTCTAAGGCACCTTACAGAATGGCACTTGCAGAACTTAAGGACCTTAAACAACAATTGGAAAGGTTATTAGATAAATGTTTTATCATGCCTAGTGTGTCACCTTGGGGTGCTCCGGTATTGTTTGTTAAAAAGAACGATGGGACCATGAGATTGTGCATCGATTATAGACAGTTGAACCAAGTGACAGTGAAAAATAAGTATCCATTATGTAGAATTGATGATTTATTTGATCAACTATAAGGATCACAAGTGTTTTAAAAAATTGATCTTAGATTTGGATACCATCAGCTTAAGATTAAAAGTGAAGATGTTCCCAATACAGCTTTCGGAATAAGGTATGACCATTATGAATTTTTAGTCATGCCTTTTGGATTAACCAATGCACCGGTTGCATTTATGGATTTGATGAATCGAGTCTTTCAGTCCTTGTTGGATGAATTTATTGTGGTATTCATCGATGATATTTTAATTTATTCCAAGAATCAGAAGGAACATGAGCAACATGTAAGAATGGTATTGCAAATATTAAGAGAAAATAAATTATATGCCAAACTTAGTAAATGCGAATTTTGGCTTGAACAAGTGACATTTTTAGGACATGTCATACCAAAGGAAGGTCGATCAGTTGATCCTTCAAAGGTTGAAGCCGTTGTTAATTGGAAACAACCAAGTAATGTGACTGAAGTTCGAAGCCTTTTGGGAATGACAAGATATTACAGAAAATTTGTAGAAGGATTTTCTCGAATCGCAACCCCATTGACTCGATTGACACAGAAAAATGTCAAATTTGAGTGGACAAGTGAATGTGAGGAGAGTTTTCAAGAACTAAAAGTTTGATTAACTTCAACACCTATTTTAACTATTCCTGAGGGGAGTGGGGGATTTGTGATTTAATTTGAGTTACTTTTTTGTAAGAAAAAATAAAATGAGGTAAAGAAAAATAAGTTGATATTTTTTTAGTAAAAAAAAATTGACGTGCATACTGGTAATAAAAAATAAAATGACGTAAGAAAAAATACTGAGGCTTTTTTTGGTAAAAAATAAATTGCTACTTTTTGGTAATTAAAAATAAACTGAGGTCTTTTTGGTTTGAAAAATAAATGGTGGTTTAAAAAATAAAATGAGGTATAGTAAAATAATTTGCGGTATTTTTCCATAAAAAAAAAGTTGATGGGGAGTGAGGGACCTTCAAGTCCCTCCTCACACCGATCCAGGTTAAGACCTGGGATCTAGACAAGGGGTATTTGCTCAAAAGGATGGTTCGGAACGAAGTTGGAGGAACTCATTCCCTAGGGACACTCGCGAATGCGGGGATGAGAAAATCCCCGATCAGGATGATTGGGTTACATAACCCACAAGCCATAAGTGATGTGTGAATACAGAAAATAAAAAGGAGAAACTAGCTAAACAAGTATGATCCGACTAAGGGTAGTAAGTCCTCAGTGGAGTCGCCAAGCTGGTTAGATGCCTCTATCACAGCCTCCAGATCTAGATGATCAAGTGGCAAGCGTCTCGGGTTTCAGGGGAGACTCGGGATGTTTTGAGATCGCTCTCTCGGGAACCTTGTTCGAGAACAAGGGCAGGTATTACCAATCGATGAGAGAGGAATTTAAGGTTGATTCGAGACTTACTCGGGCTGGCTTGCGTGGACGCCCTCTTAGATCACGAAGAAAGCCCCCCAGTCATAAAACTGGTTCGAAATCACCTCCCTTGGCTTGTATTCTCCTGTTTTCTGCAATCACATATATATGGCAAATGTTATACGACAGGTGGGTCAACAGACCTCACCTTACCTCTTTGGTGAACGTACACAAGCGTGCACATTCATAAGAATCAGAGAAGGAAGATGGGGGAGAGAAGAATTTGAGTAGGCAGGGAGATCAACACAATAACTATATGGTAGGTAATTGGACTGACGTGGCAGTAAAATGGGCTCGATAACTCAGACCGGCTCAACAGAGTTAGTATTAGACGTCAATACCGATACTGACTAACTAGATGAGATGGTTAGTCTGTTGTGGCAATAAAGCGGGCATGGTAATTCTGGCACAATAACATTACGGCTAGATGATAGGGCTACCATAAGAGGCTAATCTCAACCCCTCTTAGTCAAATGAAAGGATAAAACAAGGAATGGAAATCATAAAGAGAGACTAAGAAGTAAGAGAATAAGAGGAGAAGGGAAAGAAAGAAAGGAAGGGAAAGAAAGAAGGAGAAGAGTATGAGAGAAGGAAGGAGAGAGGAGGAAGAAGAACACA
>NW_006494865.1:60712-102699 GCF_000471905.2 Amborella trichopoda
AAAGAAAGAAGGAGAAGAGTATGAGAGAAGGAAGGAGAGAGGAGGAAGAAGAACACAATCGGTGCCAAGCATCACCAGCTGCGTTGGAAGAAGAAGAGAAGAAAGATATAGTCGGCACTAAGCATCACCGGTTGTGTTAGAAGAAGAGAGAGAGGACACAGTCGGTGCAAGGTATTACCGGTTGTGTTAGAGAGAGAGGTGGCAAGGAGAGAGAGGACATATTCAGTGCTAGGTAACGCCAACTGTGTTAGAGAGAGAGGGGGTAAGAAGGATGCAGTCGGCACTAGGCATCGCCGACTATATTTTTTCTAAGAAGAGAGGAGAGAAGAAAAATACAATCAGCTCTAGGCATTGCCGGTTGTGTTTTAAGAAGAACGGAGAGAGAAAGACATAGTCGGCGTTAGGCATTATCGGCTGTGTTTTAAGAAGAGCAGAGAGAGAAAGACACAGTGGCGTTAGGCATTGCCGGCTGTGTTTTAAGAAGAACAGAAAGGAGATAGGGATGGGAAGAAGAGAGAGAAAGAGAGATAGAGACGAGAAGAAGAGAAAGAAAGAGAGATCGAGATGAGAAGAAGAGAGAACGAGAGATAGATATGAGAAGAAGAGAGAGAAGGAGAGATAGAGACATGAAGAAGAGAGACAAAGAGATATAGAGATGAGAAGAAGAGAGAGAAATAGAGATATAGAGATGAGAAGAATAGAGAGAAAGAGAGATTGGGACTAGAAGTAGAGAAATAAAGAGAGATAAAGATGGGAAGAAGAGAGAGAAGGAGAGATAGAGATGAGAAAAAGAGAGAGAAAGAGAGATAAAGATGAGAAGAAGAGAGAGAAATAAAGAGATAGAGATGAAAAGAAGAGAGGGAAAGAGGGGAGGAGAGAGAAAGTTATCTTATCGAAGGGTATTAGTCTTTTTCTTCTCTCTCCAAAATGCGCCCACGAGCTTAAGCAAAAATGAAGTCTTTATTGAATCCTTAAGAATGAATACAAGGGGATTTTACAATTTGGCTTATATAGAATTGGGCTCAAACATAGGTGGACGCCGAAAACTTACCTAAAATTGAAGATAATTACAATTTAATTGAATTAAAAGAAATTCTAAAAATGGGTGCAAAAAGACTGTTTTGCCTCCGCCTAACAATGTGTGAAATTTCATAACAGTCCCCACTGCTGCCCGAGACCTTGCGTGATCTTCCATGACAGATCCGGGGTTGTTCTGATGCCCGTTTGATCGAAAGATGATTGTTTTCTTGTGGGGCTCAACATGGAGATCAATTTGATACCAACTTCAAGCCATGAATCATGTTTCTAAGCCATGATCATAAAACTTGAAATTTGCTTGAATCTTGAAAACTTTGGATCAATTATGTGCTCATTTCTTAATGTTTTTCTTCAGTTTGTTCACTGAATCACACTGAGCATGCCGTCATGATCACGTTGTAATAAACACAGCTCGATTTCGTGTCCGAATGAAGATTTCTTCGTCTTGAGTTTTTTGCTATAATCTTGAAATCTAGAGACCAGAATCATGATTTGGTCGCTAGAGTGAGGCGTGCTGCTGCTGAATTGTCTGCAATTTTCTTCAAGGATCAGCAACTTCTCTTTAGTTTTCTCACTGTTTGGGCATCATCATGGGGCGTACCACATATTGAAACGCTCGTATTGATGAGACGAACATGCTCACAAAATTTGAGAGCGATCTGACTTAAAAAGACTGAGATATAAGCCCCAAAAGTCATTACTCGTGACTGTAAAAATAACCACCTTTAATGGTGTGTTGGTGCAGGGTGGCCACACGGGAATAGTGTTCGGCCTACCCTTTTGGTATTTTACCCATAACTTTGTCCTGGAGTGCCCGATTAAACCGAAACTTGACCCATAAGGGTTTTCGACCGTGCCGGATTCAATGGTGGTAGTCCCATAGCTATTTGACATACCAAAATTATAGTTCTAGTTATGAGGTCTATTTCAAGGTGCTAGATGCTGATTTTACCGAAATTGTTTCTTTGTGTTCACTACCTCAGACATGTCTGACCGCGATGAAACTTGGCAGGTGGCATTTTGGAGTGTTGATGAAGACCTTGACCGATTCTGGGGCTATTATGAAACTGTCGAAATTTCCACTGTTTTGCAGGCTTTATTGACCTGCTTCCTCTTTATTCCGCATCGGGGACCAAGGTGCTGAAAAATGCGTTCAAACAAGTACCTCAACTTATTTTTTCACTAAAAATACCTCAAATTATTTTTCTTTACCTAATTATTTTTTTATTTCCAAAAATAACCTCAACTTATTTTTTTATGAAAAAATACCACAAATTATTTTTCTTTTCCTCATTTTATTATTTATTTAAAAAACGTACCTCAATTTATTTTTCAAATGAAAAATACCTAAGTTTATTATTAATTACCAAAAAGTAGCTCAATTTATTTTTTATAAAAAATAACTAACATTATTTTTCCTTACATCATTTTATTTTTTATTACCAAAACGCACCTCGATTTATTTAATTTTAGAAAAAAGACATCAAATTATTTTTCTTTGCCTCATTTTACTTTTTCTAATAAAAAAAAATGTCAAACTATTTTTCCTACCTCATTTTTTTTTTTTCGGCCACCAAAAAGTACCTGAGTTTATTTCTTTTACCAAAGAGTATGTCAATTTATTTATTTCACCAAAAAACACCTCAAATTATTTCAATTACGGAAGAGTACCTCAAATTATTTTTCAACCAAAGAAATACCTCAAATTACTATTCTTTACCATATTTAGTTATTATTTTTACCGAAAAGTAGCTAAATTTATTTTTAAAACAAAAAATATCTCAGTTTATTTTAATTTCCAAAATTTACCTCAATTTATTATTTGACCAAGAAAATACCTCAAATTATTTTTCCTTACCCCATTTTATTTTTTGTTACCAAAAGGCACCTCAGATTGTTTTTAACAAAAAATACATAAAAAAAAAAATTTAACGTAATTTTATTTTTTATTACCAAAAACACCTCAACCTATTTGCTTACAAAACAAAAAATCTCATTATATTCTCCTTTACCTCATCTTGTTTTTTATTATCGGAAAGGTAACCCATTTTATTTCTATATAAAACATACCTGATTTTTTTTTAATTACCAAAGGGTAGCTCAATTTATTAATTTTTACAAAAATTCCTCAAATTATTTTTCTTTACCTTACTTAATTTTTTATTACCAAAAAGTACCTCTATTTATTTTTTTAACATAAAAATTACATCAAATTAGTTTCCTTTAACTAGTTTTATTTTTTATTAGCAAAAGTTCCTCGATTTATTTTTTTTTATCAAAAATACCTCATTATATTTTTCTTTACCTAATATTATTTTTATTTCCCAAAAGTACCTCAAATATTTTTTTTTCTTTATTTTATTCTTTATTTCCAAATAATTCCTCAATTTATTTTTCAAACGCATAATACCTCAGTTCAAAAAGTACCTCAATTTATTTCTTTACCGAAAAATACCTCAAATTATTTTTCTTTACCTAAATGTTTTTTTATTTCAAAAAATAACCTCAACTTATTTTTTTAAGGAAAAATACCAAAAAGTATTGTTTTATACCTCATTTTTTTTTTATTACAAAGTGGCCACCTTAATTTATTTTTCAAACGAAAAATACTTCAGTTTGTTTTCAAGTAGCAATTTATTTTTTACCAAAGAAAACCTCACATTATTTTTTCTTACGTCATTTTTTTTATTATTACCAAAACGCACTTCGATTTATTTTTTTACCAAAAATATATCAAATTATTTTTTTTTTACCTTATTCTATTTTTTTTTACCAAAAAATAACTCAAATTATTTATACTTACCTCATTTTTTTTTTCGGTAACCAAAAAGTACCTCGGTTTATTTTAATTACCAAAGAGTACCTCATTCTTCTTCTATTTTTACCAAAAAGCTCCTCAGTTTATTTTAATGACCGAAGAGTACTTCAAATTATTTTTTTTAACAAATTACTTTTTTTACCACATTTAATTACTATTTTTACCGAAAATTAGCTCAATTTATTTTTAAAAAGAATGATATCTCAGTTTATTTTAATTTCAAAAATTTTCTTCAGTTTATTATTTGACCATCAAAATATTTTTCCTTACCCATTTTATTTTTTATTACCATTAGGAACATCAATTTGGTTTTAACAAAAAATGCAGCAAAATATTTTTTTTTAACCTAGTATTAATTTTTAATACCAAAAATACCTCAACCAATTTGTTTACATAACAACAAACCCTTGTTTATTTTAATTCCCAAAAAGTTACTGAATTTTTTTTTTTTGCCACAAAAATACCTCATTATATTTTTCTTTACCTGATACTATTTTTTATTTCCAAAAATTAAATCATTTTTTTTATTTTTTACTAAAAAATATCTCAAATTTTTTTTTTATCTCACTTTATTTTTATTACCAAATAATTCAACAATTTATTTGTAAACGAAAAATAGCTCAGTTTATTCTAATTTTCCAAATGTACCTCAATTTATTTATTTTAGCAGAAAACACCTCAAATGTTTTTTCTTTACCTCATTTTTATTTTTTATTTTAATAAATAACCTCAACTTATTTTATACCAAATAATAGCCCAAATTGTTTTTTTGTACCTCATTTTATGTTTTATTACAAAAACGTACCTCAATATATTATTCAAACAAAAGTGTCTCAATTTATTTTTATCAAAAAAAACAGCAAATTATTTTTTCTTGGTTCATTTTATTTTATTTTACAAAAAGGAGCACACCTATTTATTTTTTTACAACAAATACATCAAATTATTTTCATTGTTCTTTACCTCATTTTATTTTCTGTTACAAAAAAAATACCCCAATTTATTTTCTAACCAAAAAATGCCTCAAATTATTTTTCTTTTCCTCATCTTATTTTTTATTACTTGAAAGGCAAACCATTTTACTTTTTTATAAAAAATACCTGAGTTTTTTTTTTAATTACCAAATGGTATCTCAATTTATTTGTTTTACAAAAAACCCTGAAATTATATTTCTTTACCTTCTTTTGTTTTTTATTACCACAAAGTACTCTATGTTTTCTTTTAACAAAAAATTATCTCTAATTAGTTTCCAACTAGTTTTATTTTTTATTTGTAAAAGGATTCTCGATTTATTTTTTTCATCAAAAATACCTCATTATATTTTTCTTTACCTTAAATTATTTTTTATTTTCCAAAAGTGCCACAAAATTTTTTTTTTTGCCTCGTTTTGTTCTTTATTTTGAAATAATTACTCAATTTATTTTCAAACGAAAAATACCTCAATTTATTTTAATTTGCATAGAGTGCCTCAATTTTTTCTTTAGCGAAAAATACCTTGAAGTATGTTTCTTTACCTAATTGTTTTTTTATTTTCGAAAATAAACTCAACTTATTGTTTTATGGAAAAATACCACAAATTATTTTTCTATACCCCACTTTATTTTTTAATAGAAAAAAGGACCGCAATTTATTTTTCAAACAAAAAATACCTCAGTTTATTGTTAATTACCATATAGTAGCTCAATTAGTTTTTTACCAAAAAATACCTGACATTATTTTTCCTTAAGTCATTTTATTTTTTCTTACCAAATAATTCCTCAATTTATTTGTAAACAAAAAATACCTCAGTTTATTCTGATTTGCCAAACTCGGAGTTTTTTTTTTTACCTCATTTTTATTTTTTATTTCAACAAATAACCTCAACTCATTTTTTACCAAATACTAGCACAAATTATTTTTCATTACCTCATTTTATGTTTTATTGAAAAAATGTACTTCAATATCACTATTATTCATGCAAAAAATAACTCAGTTTATTTTTTGTTACCAAAAAGTATCTAAATTTTTTTTTCATCAAAAAATACCTCAAATTATTTTTTCTTTCCTCATTTTTTTTTATTATTACAAAAAAAAGCACACTGATTTATTTTTTTCCCAACAAATACATCAAATTATTTTTATTTTTCTTGACCTCATTTTATTTTCTGTTACAAAAAAAATACCCCAATTTATTTTTTAACCAAAAAATGCCTCAAATTATTTTCCTTTACCTCATCTTGTTTTTTATTACAGGAAAGGTAACCCATTTTATTTCTATATAAAAAATACTTCAGTTTTTTTTTAATTACCAAAGGATACCTCATTTATTTATTTTTATAAAAAATCCTCAAATTATTTTTCTTTACCTTTTTTTTAATTTTTGTTACGAAAAAGTACCTCTATTTATTCTTTTAACAAAAAATTACCTCAAATTAGTTTCTTTTAACTAGTTTTATTTTTTATTAACAGAACGTTCCTCGGCTTTTTTTTTTTATGAAAAATACCTCATTATATTTTTCTTTACCTGATATTATTTTTTATTTCCCAAAAGTACATCAAATATATTTTTTTCCTCATTTTATTCATTATTTCCAAA
Organism: Amborella trichopoda; assembly: GCF_000471905.2. The sequence goes on from NW_006494865.1 coordinate 67,144, forward strand.
TAATTTCTCAATTTAGTTTTCAAACGAATAATACCTCAGTTTATTCTTATATTCAAAAAGTACATCACCTTATTTCTTTAGCGAAAAATACCTCTAATTATTTTTCTTTATCTAATTGTTTTTTTATTTCAAAAAATAACCTCAACTTATTTTTTTACGAAAAAATACCACAAATTGTTCTTCTATACCTCATTTCATTTTTTATTACAAAGAGGCCACAACAAATTTTTTTTTAATGAAAAATACCACAGTTTATTTTTAATTACCAAGAAGTAGCAATTTATTTTTAACCAAAAAAACCTCACATTATTTTTTCTTAGGTCATTTTATTTTTTATTGCCAAAACACACCTCGATTTATTTTTTTTTTACTAAAAAAATATCAAACCATTTTTTTTTAGGTCATTTTATTTTTTTTAGCAAAAAATAACTCAAATTATTTTTCTTTACCTCATTTTTTTTTTCGGTAACCAAAATGTGCCACAATTGATTATAAATACAATAGAGTACCTCAATTTACTTTTTTAACCTAAAAGCACCTCACTTTATTTTAATGACTGAAGAGTACCTCGAATTCGTTTTTTAACCAAATACCCCAAATTACTTTTCTTTAACATATTTAATTATTATTTTTACCGAAAAGTAGCTCAATTTATTTTTAAAGTTTATTTTAATTTCCAAAATTTACCTCAATTTATTATTTGACCATCAAATTATTTTTCCTTACACCATTTTTTTTTTTTTTAGCATTGGGCACCTCAATTTGTTTTTAACAAAAAATACATGAAGATATTTTTCTTTAACCTAATTTTAGTTTTTATTACCAAAAATTCCTCCACTGATTTTCAACTGATTTGCCAATCATACCTCAATTTATTTATTTTAACAGAAAACACCTCAATTTTTATTTCTTTACCTCATTTTAAATTTTTATTTCAATAAATAGCCTCAACTTATTTTTTACCAAATAATAGCATAAATGTTTTTTCATTACCTCATTTTATGTTTTATTGCAAAAAGGTACCTCAATATTGCTTTATTCAAGCGAAAAATACGTCAGTTTATTTTTTGTTACCAAAAAGTATCTCCATTTATTTTTTATCAAAAAATATAGCAAATTACTTTTTCTTACCTCAATTTTTTTTTTATTACAAAAAAGTGGGCACCAATTTCTTTTTTTCACAACAAATATAACAAATGATTTTTATTTTTCTTGACCTCATTTTATTTTCTGTTACAAAAAAAATACCCCAATTTATTTTTTAACCAAAAAATGCCTCAAATTATTTTCCTTTACCTCATCTTGTTTTTTTCTTTCGGTAACCAAAAAAGTACCACAGTTTATTATAATTACAATAGAGTACCTCAATTTATTTATTTTTACGTAAAAGCACCTTAGTTTATTTTAAATACCTAAGAGTACCTCGAATTCTTTTTTTAAGCAAATGCCTCAAATTACTTTTCTTTACCATATTTAATTAATATTTTTACCAAAAAGTTGCTCAATTTATTTTTAAAAAGTAAAATATCTCAGTTTTTTTCTTACCAAAAAGTAACTCAAATTATTTTTCTTTACCTCTTTTTTTTTTTTCGGTAACCAAAAAATACAAAAGTTTATTATAATTACAATAGAGTACCTCAATTTATGTATTTTTTCCTAAAAGCACCTGAGTTTATTTTAATTACCGAAGAGTACCTCGAATTCTTTTTTTAACCAAATACCTCAAACTACGTTTCTTTACCATATTTAATTATTATTTTTACCGAAAAGTAGCTCAATTTGTTTTTTAAAAGTAAAATATCTCAGCTTATTTTAATTTCCAAAATTTACCTCATTTTATTATTTGAACATCAAATTATTTTTCTTTACCCCATTTTATTTTTTATTACAATTAGGCTCCTCAATTTGTTTTCAACAAAAAATATATCAAAATATTTTTTTAACTTAATTTAATTTTTTATTACCAAAAACACCTCAATAGATTTTCTATTGATTTGTCAAACGTACCTCAATTTATTTATTTTAGCATAAAACACCTCAAAAAAATTTTCTTTACTTCATTTTTATTTTTTATTTCTATAAATAACCTCAACTTATTTTTCACCAAATAATAGCACAAATTATTTATCATTACCTCATTTTATATTTTATTGCAAATAAGTACCTCAAGATTGCTATTATTCCGGTGAAAAATACCTCACCAAAAAGTATCTTAATTTATTTTTATCAAAAAATACCGCAAATTATTTTTTCTTACCTCATTTTTTTTATTATTACAAAAAAGAGCACACCAGTTTATTTTTTTCACCACAAATACATCAAAGTTTTTTTTATTTTACTTGACCTCATTTTATTTTCTGTTAAAAAAAAATACCCCAATTTATATTTTAACCAAAAAATGCCTCAAATTAGTTTCCTTTACCTCATCTTGTTTTTATTGCCAGAAAGGTAACCCATTTTATTTCTAGATAAAAAATACCTGAGTTTTTTTTTAATTACCAAAAGTTACCTTAATTTATTTATTATTACAAAAATCCTCAGATTATTTTTCTTTACCTTATTTTAATAAGGCAAGCAATTAACCATTGCTTCTGTGGGTCGCCGCAAGGCTGCCCCCCACATTCCTACACCACAACGAGTCCCTATTCCTAGAGGCTCGACACATAGAGGCAGAGGCCCTATGGCCTCCACCTCTCACACACACCATAAGGCTCGTGGGTCACCCACCCGAGCCACACCTTGGGGCAACTCTTATGTTACCTCGAGTCTGTGTCCAAAATCAGACCTCCCAAGGCCAAGTCCTGCACACGCTACTCATATGCGCATCCCACAACTCCAGGCAATGCCATAATTACGTCAACCCGAGTACACAGGAGACGACCTCCTCGTCCTCATACTCAGCACACACAAAGCACACCTTGTAAGGGGCAGGTCTCCACCTATTCTCTTACAGACACCTGCTCGCGGCCTCTTAAGGCCAGATCACTCGCTCGAGCACAGGGTCACCCTCAGGTCCCCTGTGATCCTTCTTCAAGGGGCGCACACGCGTCGCCAGCACAGACATCCCCTTGCCCTCGACTTAGGCCTCCTCATGAGTCAACCCTGCTCTTACTTCTTCGAGCAAGCATCTTCAGCCTTAGTATTCAAAGACCTTCCCTAAGAGTACCATCTTGAACCAGCCCCGTCCTTTTGGTCATGTCTCTGGAGCCCACAAGAGAGCTCGGGGAATTGACCTGATGGAAGATTGAGTACCCTGCCGGTGAATCTCAATTGAGATAATTATTTCACCAGGCATAAGAACAAGGTCTACCCCTTTGAGAAGGAATGGGTCCTTGCACTATTTCTGTTAATTTTGGAACAGAATATGATTCAGCGTCCAAAAGCCAAGTTCCCTGAGCAAGCTGGCGTTGACACTCAAGTGAATTATTGCTCTTATCATAGAAGGATCAATCATCCCACATATGACTGCTGCACGCTAAAATATATTATCAAGGCCCTGATCTAGAACGGTCAAATAAAGCTTGAAGATTTAAAGAAGGCCTTCGGGGCAGCAGAAGCCTCCCATGCAGTAACTATCCAGGAAGAAGACGAAGCCCCTGGTATTCTTCACGCCTTCTTCGTTATAATGCTTCACGAAGGCATAATCACTCCGAAGCTTGCAAGGCAACCTCGATGCCTTATTCAAGGGACTGAGGACCGTTGGTGCCTGTATCACCAGATAAGAGGTCATTACCTATGGGATGCACCAATTTCCATGACATATTCACAAAGAAAATGCGAGAATGTCGGGAGTTTTACGACATTCCAGTTAGTGATCCCCAAGCTACTGCTCCATCAGTGCAAGAGAAGGGCCTCCCAACACAAGACCTTCCTAACAATGATTCAGACTCTGCTGAACCCTTGACTTCCAATCCATGGATAGTCCACCATGGGAGAAGCAGACTCAAGTCCTTGAGGCGAGAAGCAGTTCACCAAGCTAAGGTTGTTCACAAGCCTAGCGAGACGAATCAAACATCACCTCAGAAAACCAGAAGGAGATGGGCACCTAGGGCTGCTCGTTGGAGAAACAAGACGGTTCAACCACCAGTTGAGCAGGAATTCTCTGGCCCCTTCCCCCACTGCCAACCTTATTGGATTTTATCCCTAGCACGATCCTCCTTCCTTCTCATCAAGAGGACATCCTTGTGCCATCTTCCACTCAAAGCACGTCCAATGAGCGTGACGACATTAAAAGTACTCCTTAACGGTCTAAGCAAGGGAAAGACCTAAAAGATTCCCTGCACACGTCCAACCCTGGTGATGACGTATAAAGCCGCCTATATCGGTCTGATGAGGGGAACAACCTTAAAAGTCCCCCACTTTCTGACCCTTCTCCTTCTTCTTCTTCTTCTACTTCTCATCTTTCTTCTTCTATGTCTCATGGAGGTACAACCTTGAAATGTCTGGACTTTGAGGCTCTCTACAGAGAATTCAAAGGGATCAACATAAGCATGACGCAACAGAAACGATTGAGAAAGACCCTGGCACAAGTAGCAGGATTCCTAATAGTTGTTGATGCCTTGGCAGCCAAAGCCAAGGCAGAGCCACCGTCTTCAAAGAAGCACAAAAAGTCAAAGCCAAAGAAACACTAGTGGCCCCATGAGCCTGACTTTGAGCAAAGACTGAGAGAATCAACAGGGCAAAGCTTATACTCTCGAGAAACTTACCACATGGTATAAGTCTACAAAGTATCAGCCAGCGCGGGGCAAACACCTGTTCAAATACCGTGTGATTCGTATGGGGACACTTCTTGCGCCACAATCGTTGAATCTCAAATTCCTTGTAATCTCCAAGTCGAACTCCTTCAGCTTGAGAAACAATCTTTATCTATGGAAGATCATTCTGTTCCTCAATCTGGGGAAGGTGTAGAAATTATGATGCACCCTGGATCTCTATCAGAGGCAAAGATGTCAAGATCATGGGTCTCTGCACTTGAGGTCGATCAAAAGACCTCTGAAAACAACAATGAAGAGTTGCAGGAGGCCTCAGCAGAGTGGGAAGAAGGTGGTCACGCCACAATAGACAAGCTTGTGGAAATAAATCTTGGAGACGAAGTCGACCCCAGACCCACTTTTATTTCAGAAAACCTATCTCTAGAAGAGAAAGAAGATTTCACTACTTTCTTGTGAGAAAATCGAGATGTCTTTGCTTGACCATGAGATGTCTGGTTTCGACCCTCAATTCACCGTTCACCGTCTCGGCATTGAATTGACTGTCAAACCTATCAAGAAGAATTCAAGGAGGTATAGGCCTGACCTCGAAATGCAGATATATGCCGAAGTAACCAAACCCAGACAAGCAGGTTTCATTTGTGAAGTCAAGTACCCAAAATGGCTAGCAAATGTCATTCCAGTCAAGAAGTAGAACGACTATATTAGGGTCTGCATTGACTTCCGCGACCTCAATACCACCTGTCCTAAGGATGACTTCTCGTTGCCATTTACCGAGATGCTTATCGACTCTACGGCTCACTGTCAAATCTTTTTCTTCATGGATGGATACTCCGGGTATAATCAGATACGGATGACAACTGAAGATGAGGAGGCCACTGCATTTGTAACTCCAAAAGGGGTCTTCTATTACACGATGATACATTTTGGATTAAAGAATGCTGGTGCCAAATACCATAGAGCAATGGCACCATCTCCAAGGTCATGATGCATAAAGAAGTGGAGTGTTATGTAGATAACTTGGTGGCAAAATCCCAAGAGAAGGATGCTCACATGAAAGACCTTGAAAAGGTTTTTGAGCGACTACGTCTCCATCAACTTAAAATGAACTCGCTGAAGTGCGCTTTTGGCATGCATTCGGGAAAGTTCTTAGGGTTCATTGTTAGACCCGAGGGCATGAAGTGGAGCCGGTCAAGATCAAGGCGATCCAAGAAAATGCCGCGGCCAGCCACGTTGCAAGAGTTATGCTCTCTTCAAGGGCAGTTGGCGTACATCCACATGTTCATCTCAAATATCTCACGTCGCTGTAAACCTTTTACGCATCTGCGAAAGAAAGATACTCCATTCATCTGGGATGAAGCATGTCAAGCAGCTATTGATGACATTAAACAGTATTTACTCAACCCTCCAGTACTCTATACATCAGTACTAGCCTCTCTTCCTATACGTGACTGCTCTGGACGAGTCACTCCGGCCATTTTTGGCATAAAACAATGAAGAGGGAAAAGAGACTGTGTTATACTACCTCAGTCGCAGGATGCAAGGGGCAGAGAGGAATTACGCCCCTATAGAGAAGATGTGCCTAGCCCTGATCTTCACAGTACACAAACTCCATCATTACTTACTTGGTCATGAAGTGAAACTTATATAAAAAGTAGATCTTGTGAAATTTCTCATGACACGCCCATGCCTATCAGGATGTCTTGCTAAGTGGGCATTATTATTGATGGAATTTGACATCACATATGTCCCACAAAAGGCCATCAAGGGCCAAGCCCTGGCTGATTTTCTCACAGCACCTGGCTGATTTTCTCGCAGCACACCCCGTGCCGAAGGAATCTCTGTTATCAAGCGACTTTCCTGATGAAGAAGTATTTTGTGCAAAGCTTTCTCATGAGTGGGAAATGTACTTTGACGAAGCCTTTCAATTTTACCAAGGAGGAGATGGAGTGGTATTCTCAAAGGGAGGAATATTGCCGCTTTCTTTTTCTCTTGCCGAGGCATGTTCTCGTAATGAGGCAGAATATCAGGTCCTTATAATTGGATTGGAGATAGCCTTCAACTTAGACTTGGAGCAACTCGAGATCTATGACGACTTTGAATTGGTTATACGACAGCTCAAAGGGATCTACGACGTCAAAAAATACACTCTCAAGCCTTATCACGATATTGCAAAATTGTACATGGCCCAATTTGAGGATGTATCCCTAAGTCACATCCCCAGGAGGCTAAACTCGCAGGCAGAAGCGCTTTGCGATACTCAGGGCTACAATTCAATTGTCCTCATCAGGACCCATGCTTGTTTGGGTGGCAGAATGGAGACACATTGAACTAAGAACTGAGGTCGACGAGCATGATGAAAGAAATATCTTCCCTGAGTGCCCTCCTTATCGGTTCGACGCACTTTTATCAGCTAAAGAAGTAATTAATACTGAACAAGAAATGACACAGAGACAAGTAGCTAAGGGTCAAAACCAAGGAACCATAATTCTTTGACCCAATATGCGCGGAAATTGAGCAAGTAGAAGATTGGAGAGAGCCCATCAGTATTTTCCTAAAAAATGGCAGGCTCCCGGAAGATCATGCCGAACACAACAACATATGTCGAATGTCTACCAAGTATACCCTCCTTGAAGGGGATGCTCTTTTCAGATGGTCATTTGACGGTATTCTTCTTAGATGTGTGGACATACAAGAAGCAAATAAGGTGTTGGAAGAAGTACAATCAACACTCAAGCATTTGTGGACTACACCAGTCCGGTCCTAAGCTTTATGAACGAATACGCAGATTGGGGTATTATTGGCCTTCCATGATTGTTGATTCCCTAAACCATGCTAAAAAGTTCCAGGTGTGCCAAATACATTCAAGCCTTGTTCACCAGCCTCCAGAACCCTTACACCCTACAGTGGCATCATGGCCCTTCTCACAATAGGGTACAGACATTGTAGGGCATATAAATCCTCCTTTGGCAATGAGTCATGTCTTCAATCTAGCTGCAACATATTACTTCTCTAAGTGGGCTGAAGTGGTCCCATTTAAACAAGTTCATGGGACAACAGTGGCTGACTTCGTTCGACATCACATCATATACCAGTTTGGGGTCCCTAACCGAATTATCTCGGACAATGGCCCTCAATTTTGAAGTCATCGTATTGATCGCTTGGTCAACCAGTTTGGTTTCGAATGGAGGTATTTCGATTATGTGCCACCCTCGGGCGAATGGATTAGCTGAGGCCTTCAATAAGACCCTATGAAATGTATTAAGAAAGTCATTATCAAAGACAAAGAATAATTGACATGAGAAGCTTCCCGAAGCACTATGGGCTTATCGTACTGCTACACGAAATGCTACTGATTCCACTCCTTACTCTTTATTCTATGGGGGTGAAGCAGTTTTACCCCTCGAAATTCAGATTCCTTCATTATGTATCGCTATACATCAAGAAGTAACCAAAGATGAGAGAGTCAAACTTCGATATCAAGAATTGGATGCGCTCAACGAAAAGAGGCTAGAGGCTCAGCAGAACCTTTAACTCAACCAAGGGAGAATGGAGAGGGTGTTTGATAAGTCAGTCAAGGTCCGCTCATTTGCCCGTGGGGATCTAGTTCTAGCCATTAAAAGGCCGATTATTATGCATGAGTGCCGTAAAGGGAAGTTTGAACCCAATTTGAAGGGTCCTTTTATAGTAGAAAAGGTCTCGCTAAACAGAGCTTACATATTAGCACATCCTGATGGAGAGGAGGCAATGCCCCCTATCAATAAGCGATACCTAAAGAAATACTACTCGTAATGCATATTCAAGAAAAGAGACTCAATGCCTAAACAAGGTCTAACTCCTTATTTTTGTAAAAACAAGTTACAATTTAGAAGCCAAAAAGCCCGTTATTAGGGAGGTTACAAGTCTCTTGCATCTGAGGATAAGAGGATGGTTACAAACCAAAATATGTAGTTTCGCTCTTGCATATGAGGATTAGAGAACGGTTACAGGCCAAAAGAATTCCTCTCCTCATGAACAAGAAGCAAACCCACCGAAGAATTGCTCTCCCAGAAGAAGCAAACCCACGAAAGAATTGATCTCCTAGAAGAAGCAAACCCACCAAAGAAGCACCCTCATTATGAAGAAGAAGCAAAACCACTTGGAGAGTCAACGCCGGCCATGTGCTTCGCCGCTACTGTTCACCTCCCGATGACTACTTGTTTTTTGCATCTCTTTGCCTCCCGAGACTCCTCATTTTCGAGGCATAAATCCCTTCGCCTCCCCAATGATTGCAAATTTCCAAACGCAACCGTTAGCCTTCCCCGTGATGGTCCACCTTCAGTGACTCTCACCGGAATTCCTCCTTCACAGTTGAAAAGTCACCAAATCCCTGCCAGGAAACCTCTGCAAGGCCACTAAAGACATCGAGAAACCACCTAAGCCCCCAAAAAGACTCCCAAAGCACGCGAAAATTCCCACCGCTGCACTTCCCGCATCTCCAACCCACAAAATCATGGTGGGATGAGCTCTCTTGTTTCCTAGAAAACTCACCGAAGAACTCTCTTTTATCACTCCCTTCCCGCAACTTCACCAATCCCCAACAAAACATTCTGTCAGGCTTGTCGAAACCTTCCCTGTAGGGCTTGTTGGAACACTTGATCTCTTGTCGAAATCCCCTGCTTGCCAGAGCTTCCACTTACTACTCACTGTTTAAAATTTTGTTTAAGTTTTGACCTTCGGTGAAAAGTGGGAAAAATGGGGTTTTACCCCCTTATATAGTCAACACTACCCTCAAACGCCCCTCACAAAATGGGAATCCCCGCCACGTTCAAGGGAAGCCAAATGACAATGAGCCGGGTTGGGCTTTGACCCAAGGCCTGAGGCAACTCTCATCGTCTCCTGTAAAATTCCAACAAACAGGTTGGACCGGGTCGGGCTTTGAAACGAGGCCTGGGTAAAGTTTCATTTGCCGCCTCATCAAATGCCATGCAACATAGACCAGGACGGGGTCGGGCTCGAGTCATGTCTCAAATATCAATCCATACTCAGTGCCGGCTATGCGGTCGAAGTGACCTAGCACCGGCTGTGTTTCAACAACCAACACGCCAGTTGTATGTTCGACAACTCAGTGCCAGCTGTGTTCAAAGCATGTGTCGTCCTCAGAGCTGGCTATGTTTTTAACAATATAGCGCCAGCTGTGTTTTTAGCAATCTTGCGTCGGCTGAGTAGTTAAGAAGCAGTGTTAGCCGTCCTCAGCTCCTGTTGCATTTTCGAAGACTCATCGCCGACTGACCACTCACAAGAAATAATGGTTGCTGTATTTTAAGTAGCCGAAGCCGAAACCGTGTGTGTCCTATCACTATCCCTAGTGAGGTTGTACCTTGACTCTGACCTATTGAACCTAGGTCGATCAAAATCAGGTCATGACTTCTCATTCCTAGTAAGAGAGACATACTCGTACTATAGCCTGTTATCCCCAGTGGAGTTAGGGTCATTTTTGCTGCTGCAACCCCTAGTGGTGCCTCACACTTATTTATTCTATCCTCAAGGATATAAAAGACCCACATTTGTCTCCTAATCCTTAGTGAAGTTTGCTTCTGTTTGCCATTCCTCATTGGGCCACCATCTCCATCTGAGCCCTTTTCTTGTGAATGACCTTAACCATTTTATCCCCATGGAGCTCCACCTACATGGCGACCCACACAATGGTCTAGATACACGACCCTAAACTGCACGGTCCAAACTATATGACCTTAAACTGTAGCAATGGTCTAGATGCGCGACCCTAAACTGCACGGTCCAAACTATATGACCTTAAACTATAGCGATGGTCTAGATGCATGACCCTAAATTGCACGGTCCAAACTATATGACCTTAAACTGTAGATATGGTTTAGATGCACGACCCTAAACTGTACGGTCCAAACTATATGACCTTAAACTGTAGTGATGGTCACGACCGTAAACTGCATGGTCCAAACTATATGACCTTAAACTGTAGCGGAGGTCTGGTTGCACGTCCTTAAACTACATGGTCCTAGTTGCATGACTCTAAACTGCATAACCGTGGTTCAAACTATTAGACCTTAAACTGTTGCTGAAGTCTTGTTGCACGACCTCTAGCTGCATGACTTTAAAACTGCATAGCTATGGTCTAGCTGTATGATCCTAAAACTATAGTACACGTCCTAGCCTCATAACGTTAAAAGGCTTAACACCACGGTCGAAACCATACGACCGTAAACTGTAGCAGAGATTTAGTTGCACGACCTTAAACCGCATGGTCCTGGCTGTATGACTTTAAACTTCATAGTCACGGTCCAGCTATATGACCCTAAATCATAGTACACGTCCTGGCCACATGACGATAAACTACTTTGCACAGGTCCCGGAGGTAGGACAATAAACATCTTTTTACATGCATTCTCAAGCATGTCATCCCTAACCAACCTATTCGTGAGTCTCAACCCCAGTAAGTCCATTCATTTCATCATCCTTCATCATTCTCTAGTGAGTCTCAACCACGCTCACAAAACGACAAACCATCCTGCCACCTATACTCGTCGTAAGCTAATGGGTCACCATTTTTCACCCACCTTTCACACCTTATCCATCTTCATAGGTAGCTTTGTGCCATCTCCCTAAAAGTGAGCTAAAACTACTGTCATACTCACTCCATGGCCTCTACCAACTGCCATCCATCTTCATTATGGTCCAGCTGTATGACCTTAAACTGTAGTGCACGTCCTGACCGCATGACATTAAAAGGCTTCTCACAGGTCCCAAAGGCATGACCTTAAACATGCCTTCACCAAAAAAAAAGAAATAATGGGCATGGTGTATACCTTAATAAGGGAACACCATGAGTAAAAAAGATAGATGGGCATGGTCACGAAACCATGAGCAAAAGAGTTCCGTGAATAAAACCTGGACACGGTGAAAACCTAAAAGGGCATCGTGAGTAAAAATGGAAGAATAAGGGTGAACATCATTGTAAGGTCATGGGTAAAAGAGCCCCAAATAAAAAGAAGTTGGTGAAAACCATCTCTACGGTGCCGCTCCCTAAGTTCAAGTGAAAATCCACAAAGGACGCTTGGACCAATAAACAGGTTGATGCAGCGCTCGCCTCTACAAGCGGCTTCAGCCCTCACTAAAAAAAAAAAAAGAATCCCTAATGTTACAATACCAGGGTCCAAAAATATGAGCTCTAAGGAAAAGATTTCGACAGCCTAAGTCCAGTTGCAAAAAGGATTCGAAGGACAGATTACTCGCCAAGATGGCAAGACAAGTCTCATGAAAAAGAGCATCATTCCCAAGAGGCTATGAAACACACTCCCAGATGCCGGAGACGCCTTGAGAAGGCTAAGTCGATCATGACTTTGGAGCGAAAATCAGATGATTGTCGTAGCTGTAAAGCAGTGGGTAGGGGTAGTTATACCCAAAGTTGGTTATCTTGATAAACTGAGGTACCCTACCTGCCAAGGAACAAATGGTGCACGACGCAGACGAGTGCCAACAAAAGGCTCTTCAGCACAACAAACAAACAAGAAAGTCACTTCGACGAACCAAAGATGCCCCAAGAAGGTTAAGTCAACCATGACTTTGGAGCGGTAATCAAATGATTGTCGTAGATGCAAAGTAGTGGGTAGGGGTAGTTATACCCAAAGCTGGTTTTCTCCATAAAATGAGGTACCCTACCCGCTAAGGAACAACTGGTGCATTACACAGACAAGTGCTGACTAAAGGCTCCTTTGTTGTCTATCTAAGACAAAGAAACCCAGGTCAAATGGGAACAATGCCCTTCGACATGGCACTCAATTGGCATACGGGCTTGATTCTGACTGATGAGGTCCGTACAAAATCCTCAGCTTTAGAATCGCAGTCAGTCCACATGAGGGTGAGAACTTCTATAAGATCCCTAAAAAAAAACTCTCTTCTCCCCCTAAAGTCTCCACGGACGGGATCACGAACAATGGATCCCTATGTCTGAGCATCCTAGTAACACCATTGCGTGAATCTCCTCGACGTTCACGTGATCCTGTGGCTAGGAAGAAAAAAGTAATAAAGCCGAAGGAAATTTTCTGAATGTTGTCCTTCTTGCTTCTCTTTAAGAGCAACACTCGGCGTGGCAAGCTCTTTGAATGCATTTTTCAGCACATTGGTCCCCAATGTGGTAGAAAGCGAAAGGATGTTAATAAAGCCTACAAAATAGTGGAAATTTTGATAGTCTCAGAATGGCCCCAGAATTGGTCAAGATCTTCATCAGCACTTCAAAAGGCCACCTGCCAAGTTTCATTGCCGTCAGACATATTTAAGGTAATGAACACGAAGAAACAATTTTGGCCAAATCGGCCTCTAGCACCTTGAAGTGGACCCCATAACTAGAACTATATTTTTGGTGCGTCAAATAGCTGTCAGACCCGCCATTGAATTCGGCATGTTCAAAAACCCCTATGGTCAAGTTTCAACTTAATCAGGCACTCTAAGACAAAGTTAGCGATAAAATACCAAAAGGGGTAGGCCGCACACTATTCCCCTGTGGCCACCCTGCACCAAAACACCATTAAAGGTGGTTGTTTTTATAGTCATGGGTAGTGACTTTTGGGGCTTTTATCTCACTCATTCCAAGTTGGATCGCTCTCAAATTTTGTAAGCATGTTCGTCTCATCAAGATGATCGTTTTGATATGTGGTACGCGTAGTGATGATTCCCGAGTAGGGAGAAAAACTAGAGAGAAGTTGTTGATTTGTGAAGAAAATTACAGAAAATTCAGCAACAGCATGCCTCACTCGAGCGGCCAAATCATGGCGCTCGCATGCCCGATCGGCACGAAACCAATTGCATTATGTGCATAAGGTCCGTGGCTATCTCTGGTCTGAACCCCCATGTACGATGAATGGTTGGATTTCACATACAGAAGCGTTGACACTGCTATAAATTTCGACCTCTAGATTTCAAGATTTCAGCAAAAAACTCAAGATGACAAAAACTTCATCCGAATACAAAATCGAGCTACGTTTGTTGCAATGTGATTGTGATGGAATGCTAAGTGTGATTCAACAAAGAAACTGAAGAAAAACATTAAGAAACGAGGACACAATTGATCAAAGTTTTCATGATTCAAGCAAATTTCAAGTTTCATGACCATGGCTTAAAAACATGATTCATGACTCGAAGTTGGTATCAAATCGATCTCCATGCCGAGCCCCACAAGAAAACAATCATCTTTCGATCAAACAGACATCAAAAGAACCCCATATTAGTCATGGAAGATCACGCAAGTTCTTGGGCAGCAGCAGGGACTGTTCTAGAATTCCACACATTGTTAGGCAGGGGCATAATAGTCAATTTGCAACCATTTTTTGAATTTCTTTTAATCCAATTAAATTGTAATTATCTTCAATTCTAGGTAGTTTTTGAGTGTCCACCCATGTTTGGGCCCAATTCTATATAAGCATGTAAAGCCAAATTGTAAAATCCCCTTGGGTTCATTCTTAAAGATTCAATAAAAACTTCATTTTTGCTTAAGCTCGTGGGTGCGTCTTAGAGAGAGAGAGAGAGAGAGAGAGAGGAGAAGAAAGAAAAGGTCGGTACTTTGATAAGGTACTTTCTCTCTCCTCCCCCTCTTTCTCTTTATTTCTCTCTTCTTCTCATCTCTATCTCTCTATTTCTCTCTCTTCTTCTAATCTATATCTCTCTTTCTCTCTCTTCTTCTCATCTTTATCTCTCTTCCTTTCTCTTCTTCTCTTCTTCTCATCTTGATATCTATATCTCTCTCTTCTCATCTCTATCTCTTTATTTCTCTCTCTTCTTATCATCTCTATCTCTCTTTCTCTCTCTTCTTCTCATCTCTATCTCTCTTTCTCTCTTCTTCTCATCTCTATCTCTCTTTCTCTCTTCTTCTCGTCTCTATCTCTTATTCTCTCTCTACTTCTTATCTCTATCTCTCTTTCTCTTTCTCTTCTTCTCGTCTCTATCTCTCTTTCTCTCTCTTCTTCTTATCCCTATCTCCTTTCTATTCTTTTTCTTAAAACATAGATGGCAATGCGTAGCACCGACTATTTCTTTCTCTCTCCACTCTTTTTAAAACACAGCCGGCAATGCCTAACATCGATGGTATCTTTCTCTCTCTACTTTTCTTAAAACACAGCCGGTAATGCCTAATGCTGGCTGCATCTTTCTCTCTCCGCTCTTCTTAAAACATAGCGGTGCCTAGCGCCGACTATGTCTTTCTCTCTCCGCTCTTCTTAAAACACAACCGGTAATGCCTAGCGCCAATTGTGTCTTTCTCTCTCCTCTCTTCTTAAAAAAAACACAGTCGGCGATGCTTAGTGCCGACTGTGTCCTTCTTGCCCCCCTCTCTCTCTAACACAGTCGACGATACTTAGCGTCGACTGTGTCCTCTCTCTCTTCTTCTTCTAACACAGCCGACGATGCCTAGTGCCGACTATGTCTTCTTTCTCTTCTTCTTCCAACACAGCTGGTGATGCCTGACACCGACTGTGTCCTTCTCCCTCCTCTCTTCTTCCTTCTCTCTTCTCTCACACTCTTCTCCTTCTTTCTTTCCCTTCTCCTCTTACTTTTTATTCTCTCTTTATTATTTTCATACCTTTCTGTTATCATTTCATTTGACTAAGAGGGGCTGAGATTAGCCTCTTATGGTAGCCTTGTCGTCTAGCCGTAATGTTGTTGTAACAGAATTACTGTGCCCGCTTTATTACCACGACAGACTAACCATTGCGTCTAGCTAGTCACTATCGGTATTGACGTCTAGTTGAGCCAGTTTGAGTTACCGAGCTCGTTTTATTGCCATCTTAGACCAATCACTTACCAGCTTAGTCATTGTGCTGATCTCCCCGCCTAGTTAAATTCTTCTCTCCCCGCCTAGTCAAATAATTGAGGAATTATTTGAAAATAAAGAATAAAATGAGGTAAAAATAATAATTTGAGGTACTTTTGGGAAATTAAAAATAATATTAGGTAAAAAAAAATATATGGAGGTATTTTTTATGAAAAAAATAAATCGAGGAACTTTTTGCTAATAAAAAATAAATCTAGTTAAAGGAAACTAATTTAAGGTAATTTTTGTTAAAAGAATAAATAGAGATGCTTTGTCGTAAAAAAAAACAAAATAAAGTAAAGAAAAATAATTCTAGGAATTTTTATAAAAAAAATAAATTGAGGTACCCTTTGGAATAAAAAAAAAACTTAGGCATTTTTTATATAAAAACAAACTGGGGTACTTTTTTTTGTAAAAGAAAATAAAATGAGGTAGAGAAAAATAAAAATAATTTGATGTCTATTTTGTGAAAAAAATAAATTGGTGTGCACTTTTTTGTAGTAAAAAATAAAATGAGGTAAGAAAAAATAATTTGCAGTATTTTTTGATAAAAACTAAATTGAGATAATTTTTTGTAACAAAAAATAAACTGAGGTATTTTTCGTTTGAATAATAGATTGAGGTACCTTTTTAACATAAAACATGAAATGAGGTAAAGAAAAATAATTTGTGCTATTATTTGGTAAAAAAATAAGTTGAGGTTATTTTTTTTGAGGTGTTATTTACTAAAATAAATAAATTGAGGTACGTTTGGAAAATCAGAATAAACTGAGGTATTTTTCGTTTACAAATAAATTAAGGAATTATTTGGTAATAAAGAATATAATGAAATAAAGAAAAATAATTTGAGGTTTCATTTGGTATAAAAAAAAATGAAGTAATTTTGGGAGATAAAAATAAACATCAAGAAAATAAAAATATAATGAGGTATTTTTTTGGTAAAAAACTAAATTTAGTAACTTTTTGGTAATTAAAATAAACTGAGGTTTTTTGTTTGGTAAACAAATCAGTTGAGGTATTTTTGGTAATAAAAAATAAAACTAGGTAAAAAAAAAATTATTTTGATGTATTTTTTGTTAAAAACAAAATTCAAATGCCTTTTGGTAATAAAAAATAAAATGGGGTAAGGAAAATTAATTTGAGATATTTTCTTGGTCAAATAATAAATTGAGGTAAATTTTGGAAATAAAATAAACCGAGATATTTTTAATTTTAAAACTAAATTGAGCTACTTTTCGGTAAAAATAATAACTAAATATGGTAAAGAAAAATACTATGAGGTATTTCTTTGGTTAAAAAAGTAATTTGAGGTACTCTTCGGTAATTAAAATAAACTGAGGTGTTTTTCGGTAAAAAAATAAATTGAGGTACTCTTTAGTAATTAAAATAAACTAAGGTACTTTTTGGCGACCGAAAAAAAAGAATGAGGTAAAGAAAAATAATTTGATATAGTTTTTGGTAAGAAAAAATAAAATGGGGCAAAGAAAATTAATTTTATGTATTTTTTGTAAAAAAGAATAAATCCAGGTCCATTTTGGTAATAAAAAATAAAATGACGAGAGGAAATATAATGTGACGGTATTTTTTGGTAAAAAATAAATTGAGCTACGTTTTGGTAATTAACAATAAACTGAGGTATTTTTCGTTTGAAAAATAAATTGAGGAAATATTTGGAAATGAAGAACAAAATGATGCAAAAGTAAAAATTTTAGGTACTTTTGGGAAATTAAAAAAAAATAGCAGGTAAAGACAAATATAATGAGGTATTTTTTATTATATAAATCAAGGAACTTTTCGCTAATAAAAAATAAATCTAGTTAAAGAAAACTAATTTGAGGCAATGTTTTGTTAAAAGAATAAATAGAGGTGCTTTGTTGTAATAAAAAACGAAATAAGGTAAAGAAAAATTAAAATGGGCTACTTTTAGGTAATAAAAAATAAGACGAGGTAAAAGAAAATAATTTGAGGCACTTTTTGGTTAAAAAATAAATTGGGGTACGTTTTTTGTAACAGAAAATAAAACGAGATAAAGAAAAATAAAATAATTTGATGTATTTGTCGTGAAAAAAATAAATTGGTGTGCTCTTTTTTGTAGTAAAAAATAAAATAAGGTAAGAAAAAATAATTTGTGGTATTTTTTGATAAAAAATAAATTGAGATAATTTTTGTAAACAAAAAATAAATTGAGTTATTTTTCGTTTGAATAATAGATTGTGGTACTTTTTTTGACATAAAACATAAAATGAGGTAAAGAAAAATAATTTGTGCTATTATTGGTAGAAAAATAAGTTGAGGTTATTCATTTAAATAAAAAATAAAAATGAGGTAAAGAAAAAACAATTTGAGGTGTTATTTGCTAAAATAAATAAATTGAGGTACCTTTTGGAAAATCAAAATAAACTGAAGTATTTTTTGTTTACAAATAAATTGAAGAATTATTTAGTAATAAATAATAGAATGAGATAAAGAAAAATAATTTGAGACATTTATTGATATAAAAAAAGAAATTGAGGTAATTTTGGGAAATAAAAAATAACATCAGAAAAAGAAAAATATAATGAGGTATTTTTTGGTAAAAAATATAATGAGGTATTTTTTATTTAAAAAATAAATTCAGTAACTTTTTGGTAATTAAAATAAAATAAGGTATTTTGTTTTGTAAACAAATCGGTTGAGGTATTTTGGTAATAAAAAATAAAAGTAGGTAAAAAACAAATATTTTGATGTATTTTTTCTTAAAAAAAAATTTGAGGTGCCTTTTGGTAAAAAAAAATAAAATGGAGTAAGAAAAAATAATTTGAGGCATTTTTTGGTCAAATAATAAATTGAGGTAAATTTGGGAAATTAAAATAAATTGAGATATTTTTCATTTTAAATATAAATTGAGCTACTTTTTCAATAAAAATATAACTAAATATGGTAAAGAAAAGTAATTTGAGGTATTTGTTGGCTAAAATAATAATTTGAGGTACTCTTCGGTAATTAAAATAAACTGAGGTGTTTTTTGGTAAAAAAATAAATTGAGGTACTCTTTGGTAATTAAAATAAAATGAGGTACTTTTTGGTGACCGAAAAAAAGATTGAGGTGAAGAAAAATAGTTTGAGATATTTTTTGGTAAGAAAAAATAAAATGAGGCAAAGAAAAATAATTTGACGTGTTTTTTGTAAAAAAAATAAATCGAGGTATGTTTTGGTAATAAAAATTAAAATGACGTAAGGAAAATAATGTGAGGTATTGTTTGGTAAAAAGTAAAACAACTTTTTGGTAATTAACAATAAATTGAGGTATTTTTCGTTTGAAAAATAAATTGAGGTACTTTTTTGTAATAAAAAATAAAATGAGGCATAGAAAAATAATTTGTGGTATTTTTTCGTAAAAAAATAAGTTGATGTTATTTTTGGAAATAAAAAAACAATTAGGTAAAAAAAAATGATTTGAAGTATTTTTTGCTAAAGAAATAAATTGAGGTATTCTTTGCAAATTAGAATAAACTGAAGTATTTTTCGTTTCAAAAATAAATTGAGGAATTATTTGGAAATAAAGAATAAAATGAGGCAAACAAAATAATTTGAGGTACTTTTGGGAAATTAAAAATTATATTAAGTAAAGAAAAATATAATGAGGTATTTTTTTATGAAAAAAATAAATTGGGTGATCGGGTGACATGTGCTTGGTTAGGTGCCTCGATCTCGCCTCCCCAAATCTAAGTGATCGACACGTGTCTCGGGTTCGTAAGACCCGGGACCTAAGATCACTCTCTCGAGAACCTCGTTCACAAAACAAGGGCAAGTGTCTGACTAGTGAGAGAAGAGGAATTTTGGATGTGAGGTGGGGACCAACCTCACCTAGGTCCATGACTTACTCGAGCTGACTCGTGCTAGTAGCCTCTTAGATCACGACGGAGAGCCCTCCAGCTGGTTCAGAATTGCCGCCCTTGACCTCAATCTCTTCGTTTTCTGTACAACACTACTATGGTTAATTTGCAAGACAAGTGGGCCGAAGGACCTACCCTTGTCTTAGGGCAATGCACCTTTGTGTGGCTAAGAATATGAGAAGTTAGGGTGATGAAGTGGAAGGTTTGGATGAAAGGAGAAAAGAAGAGGGCACTCGACAAGGGGACGAGAATAGCATGATAGTTGAACCAGTGTAATGACCGACCCAGAATGGCAGCAAGACGGGCACGGTACTTTGGACCAGCACGACGACAATAGTACTCGAAACCAAGGTCGACATGACTATCCTAATTTGGTGTGGCAGAAAGATGGGTATAGTACTCAGGACCAGCATGATGGCAATACTGCTCGACAGCCAGACCGCTATGGCAACACTAGACTGAGCCCATCCTTGGTCAAGTGAGAAGAGAATGAAGAAAATGCATGAGACGACGAAGAGATGGGGTCCTGACGGCACTAAGTGTCACCACCCATAATCGTGGAGTAGCATTGTCACAGCCCTAAGACGACGCTATGCACTACTGCTCACGGCTAGAGGGCAAGCGGTGAACTACGTGCGACGCTAGGCATCGTCGTTGGGCAACACAAGAAGGCAGCACACCCCTGCGCGGGCGGCGATAGCCTCTTGTGAAGTGCGTGGCGATAGCCATTAGCAAGGAGTGCATGGACAGTTCTTGCCAAGGCACACAACGGATAGGCGTGGGATGTAAGAAGAGCCTACGCACGGCGATCGGCACCGGGCAGACACCAATAGGCACCGAGCACACGAAGAAGGCTTGTTGACGGAGATAGGCACCGAGTGCGTGAGGGAAGCTCGCGGAGAGCGATAGGCACCGAGCGCGAAGGAAGCTCGAGAAGGGCGATAGGCACCGAGCGCATGAAGGAAGCTCACGGATGCCAATAGGCACCGAGCGCATGAAGGAAGCTCGTGGACGACGATAGGTGTGGCCGCAACCTCTCGCGGGTGACGATAGGCATCGCTGTCTGCGATAGGCGCGCAACAGGGGGAGACCCCTACGGGTGGCAATAAGTTTCGCCCTCTGTGTTCTTCACTAAATCTTAATTTCCAGCAATTAATAACTTTGATCAATCCACCCATGTATGGGCACAATTCTATATATACCACGTACCATCATTGTATGCAAAGGGCTTGAAACCCTTCACCAAATTTTTTTTTTACTTAATAGAATTCTCTTTCCTTCTCATTGTTGGGTCATGTTTGGAGAGAGAGAGTAAGGAGAGAGAAACTTTTAAAATTGTACCCCTAGACTCAAGGTAAATCTTCTCTCTCTTCTTTTCTTTCCTCTTCTTTTTCTTTCTTCTGAGCCTCCCTCAGAGACCATGCACGGCAGTGGCAGTGGCAGTGTCGTGCATGCCTCTTTCTTTTCTTTTCTTCCCATCTTGTGGTTTCACAGGTTGCACATGGCAATGACAGCGCCATGCCCGAGCTCCTTTCCCCTTTCTGTTAGTTCATCTCTATCTCTTAGTGAGGCCCACAAATGGCGCTGCCCACCACCATCCGCAGATGTATCCTTGACGCCTCAGTGAAGTCATTTCCCTAAGATGAACCTTGAGTCAGAAAAGCCTTTCTGACTAGGACGTGCCTGGGCCCCTAAGCTACTGGCGCTTCAAAAGGTGAAACTCTCGTCGTAGTTTGGTGACCTAAGAACAAAGAAGTCAGCTGTTCAGGCAGTGGCAGAGCAAGCAAGGGGCAAAGCCAGTGGTAGCAATGTCAAAACACTCGTTGTTGAGGGTGGGTTTTCTTTTAGAAAAAGCAATTGTTGAAGAAGCAAAGAAAACTACACAAAGCAACAAGAGAGCGCACTAGTGCGAAAGCCGTTGCGCGGTAGCACATTCGTTTTCTTACTGCGCGCTAGTGAGAAAGTCGTTGCGTGGTAGCGTATACGTTTTCTTGCTGGGAAAAAAACAAACCAACGAATGCAAGCAAGAAAACGAATTCACAACGCGTTAGCACCGTTGCTTCTTGCTTTCGGGCCTACGCTTGCTAGCATTTTGCTCTTGCAAAGCAATCACTCGTTAGAGAGAGTGCTTTGATGTTACTTCCCACTCGGTCTTAGCTTTTGGGCAAAAGCAAAAAGGGCTCTTGACTACTTGGGCTTTGATAAGACTTAGCTAACCTAACGACTGAATCGCGTAGTGAAAAGGGCTCTTTATTACGTACTTGGTTTGGTTGGGCTTTGATGTTGCGTTAACGACTGAACTTACTGAGGCTTTGCTCATTGCATCAAAGCAGCACTCTATTGGGCAGCAGCAAAAATCCCTCAAGAGGGCTTTGACAAGACTTAGCTAACTCGCTGGGGCTCGTTGGCTACAAAGCAAATCGCTTATGAGGGCTTTGTAAAAAGGAAAGCTCTTGTTTGAGAGTGCCCAGCAAAGCACTCGTAAGCGATTTCTTTTTTTACAGCAAAAAGCCTTGCTAATAGTTTGACCTTGCTATGTGGAGTAGAATGAATGAGCTAGGCGGATGCTTTGAGTTTTTTAAAGGAGAAGATGGGAGAAGACTCGGCCCAGCGACGCTCTTTCCCATAGGTGAGCTTCGACTCTGCACACCTGCTGACACCTTTATAAGCACGTTCTAGTGTGAACCCTTCGGTCTCCTTTCTCATTTAAGTGCTCGCCTTTTGAATCTTCAGTAGGGACCTTTAGTCTTAGAATAGGGGTGGCGAGAGAGCAGAGCGTACCACCCTGCCATAGTCGCGAGTCTGTTTATAATCGCGAGTCTGTTTATAGTTGCGACTATTGTCATATTGATAAAGGCTTTCAACTTTCAGGAAAAAACTTCGAATTGGGAGGGTGATCCTCCCGGTGATCTGACCGTGCCCCAAACCGACACAGGTGAACAAGTTGAGTATACTAGAGCGCTCGAGAGAAAACCATGTCGAAGGAACTCGGCACAATGATCCCGTAACTTTGAGATAAGGGGTGCTCTCCTATCTTTTGATTAGGAAAGCGACACTTACTAAGGGGTAGTGACTGTTTATTAAAAACACAAGACTCTGCTAAGTGGTAATAAGATGTATAGAGTCTGACACCTGCCCCATGCTGGAAGGTCGGAAGGAGAAGTCTTATAAGCTTTGAATGGAATCCCCGGTAAACGGCATCAGTAACTCTAACTGTCCTAAGGTATTGAAATTCCTTGTCGCATAAGTAGCGACCTGCACGAATGGTGTAATGACTGCCTTGCTGTCTTCGACATGGACCCGGTGAAATTGAATTCTCTGTGAAGATACGAAATACCAACGGCTAGACCCCATGCACCTTGACTATAGCTTCACAGTGACAACCTTGATCGAATGTGTAGGATAGGTGGGAGGTGGTGACACAGATCTCCCAATCCTGAAAGACCACTCTTTCATCTAAGGATGCCAAACAGCCACATCGATCATTCGGGGGGGGGGGGGGGACATTGTGAGGTGGGTAGTTTATCTGGGGCAGATGCCTCCTAAAGAGTAACGGAGGTGTGCGAAGGTAGGCTCAAGCTAAGATTATGCTCGTGAACGTAATGGGATAAGCCTCCCTGACTGTGAGACCGACTGGTTGAAAAGAGACGAAAGTCGGCCATAGTGATCCGAGGGTCCCGTGTGGAAGAGCTTTTCTCAACAGATCAAAGGTATGCCAAGGATAACAGGCTTATGACTCCCAATAGCTCTTATCGACGGAGTCATTTGGCACCTTGATGTCAACTCATCACATCATGGGGTTGAAGAAGGTCTCAAGGGTTCGATTATTCACTTATTAAAGTGGTATGTGAGTTGGGTTTAGAATGTCGTGAGACAGTTCAGTTCCTATCTACCGTTGGTGTTAAAGAGTACGAGAGGACTGGGTTGGGCCAATCTATGGTGAAGCGGTTGTTATGCCAATAACAGCGCCGGGCAGCTAAGTTGGTATGAAAGAACTGCTGTGCCGCATCTGAGCTGAGCTATAGACTCACTCTCAAAGCCACGAGAGGAGTTTACATCAGTTTAATCACTCGTTGTTTTAAACGTTGGAAATCCTTCTCTATACAAGTTCTTGTACAACGTTTTTAACAGAACTTCAATAGGCGAGAGGTGTAAGCACCGCGAGGTGTGAAGCGATCTCGTACTAAACTAAACTACTTTCTCTTTAAGGGGTGGGGGGCTTTTTGATGAAGAAGATAATAGAGGGAAGAGGAATCAAGGAAATAGCGAAGGAGAAGGAATGACAAGTGATTGAATGAGCGGTGGGAATAGTGAAACAAAGAGAAGGAGAACAAGCGAGGTAGAGATTTTGGTCAACTCATCAGGCTCATGATCTGAGAATTACAAGTTTGAATCCTGTCCCCGCCTAATCAAGGTGACACTCTATCGCTGAGTTATATCCCTTCCCCACCCCCATCGAGAAATAGAACCGACTAATTCAGAGTCAAAGGGTCAAAAGTCGAGCCCGCAACCCTTATGTACTCGGTGAGGGTGGGGTATGCCGCTCGGGGGGACACGGGACAAGGTAACTGTAGGGGAACCTATGGCTGGATTGAATCCCCTGCCTGACCGAAGAAGCGAGAACTGCTATCATACAGTCTACTAATTAATTTGAGTGTGCTCCGCGTTGAATCTTGCTATATGCTTGACACAAGGCAGGATAAGCTTCCATCGAGTTTGAAAGCTCTCGTGTCTCTTCCATTAATGAGCTTAACACTCTCTATGGTGATTGAATGGACATCGAATGGAACCCACCTCCCATAGAGCTTTATGAAAGCTGGTCACCGGTGGTAGTACTTCGAAACCAATCAACACCAGAATGCAACTCGGAATATATCCCTCATACAAACACATCTATAGGATGTAGGAACTGTATGAAAATATTTTCTGACTGTAACAAGGTGATAATAGTCTCAGTGAATATTATACTGCTCTCAGGGGGGGGGGTTGTTGATACGAGGTGTAGAGTACAGGCTGGTCAGCGCATCTGTTTTGGGTACCGAGGGCCATAGGTTCGAATCCGGCCACCTTTATTGTGGATCATCCTAGGGTTACTGGTTGCTATATTATTTACCCAGTCCACAGAGGCCAGACATTGGTTGAGCTCAATTGGGCTGTCCATTGAGACATGATCCTAAGTTTAACTGAGTTTGATTTGAGGTAAAAACCTCACTTCCCTTTGGTTCCTCCTGTCCCTCTTTCGAACCAGGATTTACGGTCTAATTCCTCAGGTTTCATTTACCTGTTTTCATCAGGCTTCCTACTTCATGATTGTATCTCCCTATCCTCAAGGAAGTACGGGTCGAGGTCCTCTGTGCCCTCTTTTGCGCCCTATTTCTAGCTTTTAGGTTCCGATCCCCCTTGTGCCTGATGACCTCTCCTATAGATTTAGTTTGCTCTTTCAACTCGAATGATCTTGAAAAGGAGGAAGTTGATGATTTTATTGGCCTTTCCCTATTCCCATACTTTCTAAGCACTCTTAAGTCCGCCGTTAGCTCGTGGGGATTTTTGGTTGGCGATCTCATCCGTACTCTTTCTCTCAAATGTATTGACATAACCCACCCCCTCCTTACTCCATAAAGGACCGAACTTCACGCCAGTGAAACAAGCGGCCAAGAAGTCGAGACCCGAACTTGAGATAGAGATCAAGGCATAAGTTTAAAAATTATTAGTTGCCATGCCAAGTTTGTCCGAACTGAGAAGCATCCAGATTGGTTAGCAAAGGTCGTGCCGGTAAAGAAAAAGAATGGGCAGATTTGTCTTTGTGTCGATTTTCGTGACCTCAACAAGGCGGCCTGTCCCAAGGATGATTTTTCCCTGCCCAATATTCTAATTCTTATTCATTGTACGATAGGGTACGAGTTTTTTAGTTTCATGAATGGATACAACGCGCTTCGTTTCAGATCAAGATGGTTCCTGAAGACATAAATAAGGAAGACCTCGTTCATCACACCAGCTAGCACGTACTGAAATACTATAATGCCGTTCTGCCTAAAGATAGCCTGGATTCTCCACAATCGAGTTGAGGTATTTAATAACTCCTTGATTTTGTTGTTCACATTCAGTAGCAGCTTGCCGATGTCCCTTCAGGTCAGGAACTCCTGCAATAGGCAGCTACCCTCATGGAACTAAATAACACTACTCTCATCCCTCTCCTGAGGTATATATTATTTGTATTCGTGCTCGTTAAGTCGATTAAGACTTGTATATAAGTCAGATTAAGGAAGGGGAAGCTCCCTGTAATATGAGTACTCTTAACATTCAGTAAGGGCAAGTAAGACCCCTTAGTCCTCCCTTATAATAGAGTAGCTAAGAGCTTCTTGTAATTGAAAAATGTAGGGATCATTCATCGGGCTGTGAGGGACGCCTTCTTTTTCCCTTATCAAGCAAACCACAAGCCGCAGGCCTTTGATGCCATGGTCTCAATGTCCAGTCCGTCAGTATCAGTTAGCGAGCGTAGAAAGAACTACTCAGCAAAATAGGAAGATTCTGATTGATTTTTTGTTTCCGCATAACAATCCCTTGCAATTAGAAGAGCCAGAGATGGAATTCCTGATTTTTTGTGTCACATGCACAGGTCTCATCATAATTTTCTTTGTTCTATCTCTTGAAGAAGAAGGATAGTCCTAAGGAACCAGATTCTCATTCTCACCACTCAGCATGTCCAGCAGGTATCACTTCCACTTCTCGTCCATCATCTTCGTGGGTGATTGACTCTGGAGCCTCCCATCACATGATGGGCTCTTCCTCGGACTTCCATTCTCTTCGCAATTTTTCTAGCCATAGTTTTTGGTAGGAACGGCTAATGGAGCTTCAGTTCCTGTTCAAGGAGTTGGTTCTATTTCCTTTCCCTCTATCTCTCTTCCTAGTGTTTTTCATGTTCCCGGTCTTGACAAGAACCTTTTTTCAGTTAATCAACTGTGTAAGTCTCTTAATTGCAGTGCAACCTTATTTTCTTCTCCTTCAACTAAGAAAGGTGTTTCAGGACCGGAAGGATGATTGGTTCGGGTAAGGAAAAAGGGGGCATCTACATTCTTGACACCGGGCAAATTTTGAGTCACTCGGCTACTACTACTATTTGTTCGGTACCTCTCAACACATGGCATAAGCCACTTGGACACGTGATCTTTCGGCGTCTTCATTCCATGGCTGAATAGGGACTTTTTTGAACTCTACCTACCTAGTTTTGCAAAAGATGTTTTTGATCAATGTACTACAGGGTGGAAAATAACCTTTTACCAACAAATCAGTTCATTGTAATAGAAATTTTGAGTTAATTCATACGGATGTTTGGGGACCTGCTCCCGTGTTGTCTCATTCAAAGCTCCATCGAAGAACATGGTCCAGAAAGGATCAGATTCTCCATACTCAATGTTAGTGTAAAAGACTTCTTCATCCGAAAAATCCATCATGGGTGGCTTGTAACATGGTAAAGCGTGATGTCCAAGGGCAATAGATTGTCCCAACATTGATTTCTGGGTGACATAAGTGATATCGAACTTTGCCACTTAGCAATTTGGCCTGAAACAACCGGCTTTTCAAAGAGATACTTGAGCCAGTCCATGCGTGCGAGAAGCAGAACCGGATAAGACAATAAATAATGTCTGAGGCATTGAGTAGCCCAAACCAAAGCGAGATAGGTCTTCTCTAATGGTGAATATCTCAACATGCAGTCGGTCAATGTTTTGCTCAAATACTATATGGCTTATTTTCTTCTGCCAGTGTCGTCATGTTGACCGTGCAACATCCCATGGACGTCTCTGTGGTGGATAAGTAGAGCAGTGAGGGAGGAACTGGAGGATTTGTAAAATATTTTCTTTTTTTGATCAAAAGTCCATTGGCATTCCTCATTCCACTGCTTAGGGGAGTCCTTTTTAAGGAGTTTGAATATCGGCTCACAGATGGGCGTGAGTTGTGCGATGAAGCGAAGACAACCTGTGTGATAATAAACCCCTTCTTTTTCCATTTGCGGAGACAATAATTGCCTTTGCCTTTTCTAGGTCTATCTCGATCCCTCTTTAACTTATGATTCTTCCTAATAACTTGCCAAATGTAGCGCCGAAGATACACTTTTGAGGATTCAACTGTAATTTGTACTTTCTGAGGCGGTCGAACACTTTCTGGAGGTTGTTTAGTAATGATCTATTCTATTTCGCGATTTGACGATCATGTCATCAATATATACTTCCGCCTCTTTGTGCATCAGATCGTGAAACAGAGCCGTCATTGCCAGCTGATAAGTGGCACCGACATTCTTTAGCCCGAATGGCATTACAATATTTCAGTAAATGCCAGCTGGTGTGATGAACGAGGTCTTCCTTATTTATGTCTTTAGGAGCCATCTTGATCTGAAACGAAGCACGCTGTATCCATCCATGAAACTAAACATTTCGTACCCTTTCGTATGATCAATGAGAATCAGAATATTGGGCAGGGGAAAATCGTCCTTGGGACAGGCCGCCTTGTTGAGGTCACGGAAATCGACACAAAGACGAATCTGCCCATTCTTTTATGTATCAATAATCGAGGAAGAAAGTCCTCTCTCTAACAGTATGAATAATCGAGCAAACCAGAGGAAGAGAGAATCGAGAATCAGAGAAGGCGGTAATGAGATAAGGTGGTCATAAGAGAGGGGAACAGCTAATTGAAGAAGGGCATGAGTAATGAGATAGATAGGGCATGTCTTTATAGGGGAGGGGGGTGGCGCTATGAATACAATAAAGTTATAGTTCTTTCTCTTCTTTCTTTTGAGTTTTGTTCTTTCTTTTAAGTTTGAAGTGAGTGGACCAACCATGTGATCGTGTTTCTCTTTATATAGACGGGTTCCATTTGGTGTTCAGTCAATATCAGTGTACTTGTTTTCCTGATTATAGAGGAACGACTTGAGTGTAAGGTATTTAAGATCTATACCCTCCTCATAATTCTTATTATATATCAGGAACCAAAGATGCTAGAGGTCCTCATGTGTTTTGGCCACATCCGGTGGCTTGAGCATGCCCTGAATTAGGGGAGTCTACTAAAGGAAGGACTCCTTCTAAAGGGAGTCGAGAAGGTTTTAAGGGTAGCCTTTAGGCCTACCTGAGAAGTTCAGTGATTCGATTATGGCACCAGAACTCTTTAGTTTGTCCTCTCAAGAGGATACAGTCATTCAGAATGCTATCTCCATCGAATGCCCAACTCGATGCATTGACCTTTGGCCCCTATTGCGACGTCAGCATTCAGAGTCGTCGTATGAATATCAGCACAATCATTGGTATGCGGGCTCTCGAAAGCATCCCCAATCGGAGAAGTATGATGACCTTGTCTGCCCAGAGGTGGATCATTAATCTAAGGAGAATTATAAACTTTTATAATGAATTGACAAAGCCTAGCAACGATAAAAGGCGTCGCATTAAAGAATTCCAGGCTGTCTACGCCTTTTCTTTAGAGATTCGTTCGGTCTCCCACTCTCTATCACAAGCCTCTCAGTAGAGCCATTTCCTTTTGCTGACAGAAGCCTGCAAGAATTTGGAAGATGGACATTGGGTCTCATCATATTGCGATTTGCAACAGCCTAACTGACCAACTGTGCCAGATTTCTTTCAAGATGCTTGGACTCTTCACATTTTATACCCACCCCGAGGGAGCAACTTTGGAGGTCTATTCTTCCGGTCCTCATCATGCCGGAATGGACCCGGATTCCTACAATTGAACGGGCTCCATATTACATCGCCAAAGGTACTTGGAAGCTTTTCTTGACATATACTATGCCTAAAGCTTCATGGACCACTCACGACGGAAGTCCCCGCTCTATCCGTGACAGAGCGGAGTTTACAAGCTATTTACCCTGCACTAGTGCCGCACTCTATGTGCCCCTTGTCGCGGGCCTACAAGGCAAAGATCACCTTCTCACATCATAGATGGCGCCTACACCAAGCATGGTGGGATATGAGGACACTCATTTCTAAATCAATTTTGATGATATTACTGTGGCTCCTAAGGGAGAGTTCTCTCTGCATCATCATACTGAGACACCGGGGTAAAGACTCATGTTATCAAGTTTCAACTCACCTGCTCGGTTCCCTTTTGTTGAATGATCAATCAGAAGTGGTGGATCTTATCTAAAACTGTTCCAGCCATTTGATTTGGTCTTTCCCCAGCGACACTTGTCGTCCTAAGTGATAAATCGGTTCGACCCGAGGGAGTAGGCCATTTGTCCAAGAGGCGCTCATCCTTAGTCAGGTAGATCGATTGGTGAGGTAGCGGGACAATTCTATGAATGGGCGGTAATTACATGAGCTTTACGGCTGCTCCCCAACCCCCTACTATGAGCGGGTTGAAGTTTGAGCATGCGCCGCCTGGCCCCCCACTGCTTCAAGCTGCCGGAACGAGACTCAAAAGCAAATCCGGTGAGAAGATATAGGAGAAAGCTGGTTGTCCCGACTCCCATGTTAGTAAGATGGTGAACCTTTAGTCTTCCTCCTACCTTTCCATAGAGAGATAATTACCAACTGGAAGTTGTTGATTTGACTGGTAGTGCCTGGTGATGTTCATAAAAGATCCCTTTCGGTGAAGTGGCTTCGATCAACTCCTCTTTGGTCTTGAGGATGCCAATGCAGACAGTGTTGCCAAGTGCACAACCTGTGTTCCTCCTGAAACGAATATGAATTAATTGTCATAGCCCCCCTTGGAATGGGAAGGTCGGTCCACCAAACGAAACAGTGGCCCGACCCATGTACTAGTAAGTGGGAGATAGCTACTGCAGCTCTGCTAAACATAGCTCGCTGACAAGACATTGCTAGCTCAGCTCTCTCTGAGACCCTTGCCTTTAGGCTACGGGGAATTTGATTCGTCGCTTTACCCCCTTTTGGCAATCCAATTGTACGGTACTTAAGGTTAAGGACCTCGAGCATGAATCAAGAGAATTGGTGAATGGTTGTTCTACTATACAATGGGTGGGGGCTAGGTACGATATGACCCTTCTTTCCAAGAAGGAGCTCTTTAGGTTGAAGCTCGCTCATGAGCGATGAGATATTTCCCCCGCTTCTTTGCTACTAAAAGAGTTCAACTGTTATTAGCACTTCTATATAATTTCTAAAGTAGTGAATTCTTCATCATTTCTATATGTCGAAGTTGTTGTTAGAAAACCACATCTTCCTCAACCTTACAAACAAGGGAGGTTTGTGTTTGATTGTTAGTGATCTAGTAGGATAGGTGTGTCTTACATATAGAATGGACACTCTGGATCTGATGCTGAGTCCTAGGGTTGGTTCAGTTCGACCACCATGTTACTTGGCCTGCTAAGAGAGGCTAGCCATAGCGAAGGGCCTCGATCTTGGGCCTATAGATGAGTTCAGATATAAATATATTCATTAATGTGTTTTTTCTTTTGCCGGTTTTATTTAAGCCCTCGTGAATTGCGTAGGCCATGAAAGGGAAAGGCAGTGTCGCCTCGCTTGTCTACAACAGAGCTCGGCAGTTGTTGGTTGCGGTTCCTACTCGTCTTGCATTGCAATAGAATATATCAAAGCATTCGTATCCATCCGGTTGCTCTGGATCCTGACCTGCTGTATCTGGTGCTCGTACTAGTTCGAAACTGGGCGAAGGGATGCTGGTCGAGGTGCTTTCAATAGGAAAAAAGAGAAATAGAATTAGTTGTTCCATTAACAACATGAACGAGTCCACCCTATTGGATCTGCTTCTGGGTTTCGATCTGGAACAGTGAATTTAGTCTTTACTGTCGTTGGTGCGGGATCAATAGAAACAACTCCCTTGACCCCTGCTTCAATATATTCGGGATCAATAACTAATAAAGCAGGTTTTTAGTAGCTGGCTTGCAGACCCGCCCTACAATTAAGAGTATGTTACAATCTTTGAATCCGATGGACAGATTCACAGTGTAACATCAAATTTCTTCGAGGGCAAAGTTAGCTTATATATGAGGTCAGCGGATGCTTGAGCTTCAGGTCACTTTCTTTCACATCTGAAGGTCAGAAAGTCTCATTTTATTGTTTTCGATATTGAAAGACCAAAATTAGGACAAGATGAGCTGCTTCTTGAGGGTTTCACTTGTTCAAGCAACTATTTCCTCTTCGACTTGATTAATCACCAGCTCCGCATCACCAAAACGAATTAGAAGCTGGATCTCAGGGCAATACATAAGTCATGATGAAGTGCTTTTTATATATTCAACAATAGGTTTGAACAAATATGAAAATGGAAATGAATCTGGTGATATCAGGACCACTCCGCCACCATTGCCTTCTCCGCAAGAGCTGCCATCAAAATAAACCTTTGTCAATGTCGTTTAGTACAGAATTATGTCTCACCGGAGTAGCAAAGACTGAAGAGATACCCATTCCAATATCTCCACACACCATTGCTTCCTTTTTCATCAAGATCAGCCTAGCTCTGACCTTATATTCCGCCATCCTTCCGGTATTTATTCCGGCATATTCCCATGATAATGAGATCAGGCCATCAATATGAGAGGCCAATTTGCTACCTAGCTTAATCCCATAAGTCATTGGCATATCTACTACCAGTACAGAAGTCATTATCTTCTTATCAGGCTAATATGAAAGCTAAGTATCCTTTATTTGACTCACCACTTCGACTTTACTATAATAAAGTTGATAACATTGGTGGCGGGCCTCTCCATTTTACCAGCAGTGAGTAGGGCTTGCTGCAATTTATTGGGCGATTGTGTCCCCCTCAAAGTCCTTCCATATAGGCTTGCCTGGTGAATCTACACGATTCAACCTATCAGGATCTGGTTTTTTTGTTGTGCGGGAGTAGATACCTCTAACAGAGCATCCACCATCTGTTTGTTAACGGAAAGCAGCTCTGTAGCCTATTCCAGAATTAGTGTTTGGGGGACCATCTCAATCGAAACGGTTATCTATGCTTGGAGGACAATCAATTGCTCAAGCTTGTCTAATGACCCTCCATTCATGAGAATAGAACCTTTATCTGTATGGGAAAGAGGGTTTATACCTATGCTTGGTTGGGAGGAGGGCCATGCAGTCTGAAGGCAATGGATGTTTGCCGGGGTTAATAAACAAGAAATCTGTTCATTTTCACGAGTCGATGGGCAAACAGTTAGGGGAGTTGCAAGAGCATTTAGGGACAAGAGAGGAGATGTCAATCAGCCGAGTGGCCATTTTTCCTCCAAGACAATATTCATTTGCATTCTTTGATAAGGAGTTTCAAAAGGAATATGGGAAGTACGAGAAGCAGGGGTAGCTGATAAGGATAAAGGTTGAATAGCTTTCCATAAGTAGTGGGGATCTTATGATCCTTACTTCCCATTACCCTTTTATGCCGATGTCGTAAACCGATGTCTCGGATTGAGCGATGGCTTTCCTCCCTCTACAGAAAATAGATTTCTACCTGACCTTGCTTGGCTAGAAATGATTGGATCTCCGACTGCCCGATTGGATGCGAGGGAGGGAAGAATTTCATATGAACATTGCTTCTACTTCTCTATCCGTAAGGGGAGGGTCTTTCCCCAAGAAGGAGCTACCTGGGGCTGCTAAGGAGGGATGGAAGGACTCAATCCAGCCATAGGTTTCAGTACAACTACCTTGGTACAAAATGCGGTAAAACTCATTTACCATTATATTCATTCTTCAACTCACGTTCAGTCACTCCCTTTAACTCGAGAAAGTAGAAGCCCCACCGAGGAAGGCAGTTCATTCAATTTTTCTTTCTTTCCTCCTTCCGGTTCCACCCCAGCACGAGATCCCTTCGTGTTCCACTCCAAACGAAGTTAAGCCTCGAGCAGCTCGCGCAGGGTAGGACGAGGTAGGTCGAAGGGAGGCCATCTAGAAACGCTTGCGGTAGCATGGGGAAGGGAGCTGCTCGTTAGAAACCGGAGTCCCACTGATCAATAAGTAGCGTTTAACCCATAATGGTCTTCGAGTGCAGTCTCACGTTGGGGATGCTCACCAGGTAAGATGAACGAAGCTGTCATGGACCAGCTGTGGTCATTCTTAATTCAAATGGGGGCACCCGGTGGTCCTTGTGTGACTTCCTGCCAGTCTTTAGTGGCACTATTCAATAAGAAAAGCAAATTCATTACAATAGGAGGAAAGGACTGTCATTCGAAAAGGACAGGAACAAAGAGGACAAGGACAGGATGGTGACCTCAAGGTCACTGTGACAGAGACGAATCAATAGAAAAGTCTATCGAATCATTCCTCGAAGATAGCTGATGCTGCTCTAAATGGACAACATCTACATGGACAAAGATGCATGATGAATCTAGATTAACAAATTTGCTATCTCAATCCCATAATGACGTCTCGTAGCTGAACGTTTCCTCCCCTGACCCCCTCGAGGAGTCGAGCCAGACTCTCATCAAATACTAAGAGAAAACAGAAGGGTTGGTTTAATTATTGAAAGCGCTTCTATAACTAACTAACATAGATCTCCCCATCCCCATGGGATTCTTCTTCTCTTTTTATAGACGACTCCTTTGAGAATGATTCATTTTCTTTCCCAGGGAAAGGAAAGACTTGACTTACACAATATATCCTAATTCTTTTTAGTTTTCAATAGATGAAATAGAAAAGAGATCGTTCGCCTTCCCGAGAAGTCTCGCTTGACTTGACTTAGACAGTCTCATTTTTTCCCTGCCGAAGCTGCCACTATTGCTTTAGCAGGAACTGTTGTTGGTAAAGGTAAAGGCCAAGTCCCTAGTCTCCCGATCCATTTTGCATGCAGCGTTCGCCTTTAGATCGTCCGGGTCGAAGTTGACGGATTCCTTTGGGGCCAGCCTTGCCTGATGCCTCATAAGAATTCATTCATTAAAAAAAATAATTGGGGCCTCCCCTCGATAATTGATCGACTCAAGCAAGCTGAGTCCCTCCTTAAGATCGAGGGACTCACTTCAAGGCAATACTGTTCCTCTATTTCTTCTAATATAATTTGATCTGCTCACTTGCTTCTCAAAAGGAGCCGAGAGTGGCGCCGGAAAAGCCCACTCTTACCGTTGTAAGGATTCTTATGAGAAACTAGTTGGTTTGGCTATAAAGATTGAATCATAAGAAATCGTTCGCCGGTAGATAAGGAGGGTCACACTTACCCTTACAGACGGACTCTTTCTCTTAGGGATAGACCGACCGAAGGGCTCACCCCCACCGAGTGGGCTGGGCCATTCAAGCATAAGGAACTGGATACGACGATAGCCCCCAATCTAAAATTATGCTTTCAGAAAAGCAGAAATATTAGAAAGGAATTCATGAACTTTCTCTCATAAATTGAAGAGACCAGATCTATCTATTTCGAATTCGAAAGTTCTTCCATTATTGATGAAGATTGAATCGGGGATATCTAACTGATCGACTCAATTCGTCACTCCTTTGGACGGAGTGAGTCACGACATGGCAGATGGAAACTTTCTTTTCTAATTAAAGAGATTTCATTGAATGCTAAGGCACTAAGGACCTAAGGCGCATAGGATATCTCATGAATTAGTCCATAGTTATCTACTCGTAGGATACAGATAATGGAGAGATCAGAAGATGAAAATAGACTAGAGACCTCTATGAACTACCTATTTTTGTTATGGTTTCCGCCTATACACGTTCTCAAGTTCTGATCGAGATTTTTCAGAGACTGTATTTATTCTGATGAAATGCTATTGATCCCATGAGGACCTGTCCCCTTAGAAGAATGCAACTGAAATTCTTCTTCTAAACCTTTCTTCTTTTCTCTGGGCAAGCTGTCTGGGTCTCTTTTTTTCTCCAAAACTTTGACTTCCAATTGGATTTTTTTTTTTACTTAATCGTCCAAGAATTTACCACAGTCTGCTTTTCCTTAGTTAGGAGAACTCTTGAAGAATTTCTTCACTTGCTTGCAGCCAGCCCAAGCAACAGTCTATGTCGAGCTTGAACAACTGCTTTGAATGATCTTGAAGCAAGTCGTGCAGGGGATACTTGCGCCAATGCTGCAAGATGTTCATTCCACCTGTGCCCTGCTTTTCATGCGTTGCTTGCTGCTAGGGCGCAACGACTTTTCTATAAGGATCGCTTTGCTTAAACAACCTGACGGGCTACTGTCAGGTTGCTTTCTTGATTGTTTCAGCTTGCTGCTTTAAAAGGTTAGCGCGCATACTCTTCTGCTATCAATG
>NW_006494865.1:114795-127433 GCF_000471905.2 Amborella trichopoda
ACATATGTACATATGTACATTTGAGTACATAGAGTTATGTACATATGTACATAACTCATACGTACATACGAACTCAAAACATATGTACATATGAGTTTTGAGTACTCATATGTACAAAATGCATATGTACGTATGTACATATGAGTACGTATGAGTTTTGAGTACTCGTGTACATATGTACATAACTCATATGAGTTATGTACTCAAAACGTTTTGAAAGGTCAAAGTTTGGGAGGGAGACTTCCTTGAATTAGTGACCACGATTGCTGCACCGATTTCCCCCTTTTGTTGTCTACCCTGTGTGTTATTTCGAGAGCTACCATTGCCTCGGTTGTTTACTAAACTTGTAGAAGGTTGTTGTGTCCTACCATGATGGTGTGACAAACTTTCCATGCGAACTGATTTAAAGATCAACTCTGACATGGAGGTCGGATTGGATGCCTCGACATGTAGAGCGATTTCAGGTCGCATGTTCTACACGTAAGTCTAGACTGCTTCCTTCTCAGGCATAGGATTAGGATGGCGAGAAGCCAAGTTTCTCCATCTTGATATGAACTGATCCATGGGTTCCTCTGGTTCTTGAGTCAGGGTGAGAAGTTCGCTAGTTTGAATCTCTCTCTCGACCTCATAGAAGCGTTGATGGAACAATTTCTCCATCTCCTCCCATGTATGCACCGAGTTTGGAGGAAGCCGGGTATACCATTGGAATGTCGAGCCATCGAGGGTCTCAACAAACTGTCGGAGAAGAAGTCTCCCGTCAGCCACTGTTTCCTGACATGTTGCCTGAAAGTGGGCAATATGCTGGTTTAGGGAGGTGGTTCTACTGAATAAGGGAAACTTCCATTTCTTATAGTCTGAGGGGAAGGGACCTAATCAATATAGGAGGGGTAAGGTCATTGATAAGACATCGCACCCTATATCCTCGGAATTTGTCTGTTCTTTAGGCTGAGGGTGACCATAGTGTCAACATCTAACTGAGAGACCAGATGAGGGATAGAATTGTCTTGTGAGGTAGACTGAGGGGGCTGCCGTGGAGGTGCACCATCAAAGTGATGGGAATTGACCTCATGGTTAGCCGATTGGCAGGGCACATCAATACGATCGATCTTCTCCATCATCACATGCACCATATTCTCAAACTTGTTCATATGATCCTCTTGCGCATCACCGGGCTCGCTTACGACCATTACGCTGACAGTTTCTATAGGGAGGTCAACGTTAGTGGCAACTGTAGGCATGTGAGCATGACGGGTCATATGTGGTAGGTCAGTCAGTAAGGGGTCAGCATGCCCTGACTGAACTTGACTCCTGTACACGGATCGTGTTTGGACAGGTTCTCGACAGTCTTGAGACCATGGCTGCTGAGTGGTCAGGACTTCTTCTGTGACAGTAACCACAGCACAGGGCTCATGTTCTT
Source organism: Amborella trichopoda (assembly GCF_000471905.2). The sequence goes on from NW_006494865.1 coordinate 116,213, forward strand.
CAAGGTTTACTGTCTGACGAGGATAGAAGGGATTCAGGGTTCATTGTCTAAAGGGGATAGAAGGGATTCAGGTGAAGAGGGTCATCAAAATTGGCAGTTTTGACTGCCTTGGTCACCTCCCAAGTAAAAATTTGCAGGCCTCCATCACATTTAGCCTTGAGGTTTTGATGGACCGTTGGCCAAAACTGCGATCTAGGTCGCGGTAGGTCAACTATTCTGGCACAAGAGAGAGCTGTCTTCCTTAGATGCGGCAATGGATGAGGGCCAGGAACTGAAGTCATCTTGGGCCAGGGAGGATAAAGGACTTGATCTTCCTTGAGGTCCATGCCCCGAGCTCTCTTATGAGCTCTAGAGACATGACCTAAGTGATAGGGCTGGTTCAGGATGGTACTCTTGGGGAAAACCTTCGAGTACCAAGGCTGAAGGTGCTTGCTCAATGAAGAAGGAGCAGGCAGGAGCAGGGTTAACTCATGAGGAGGCATGAGTTGAGGGCGAGGGGATGCTTGAGATGGTGACGCGTGTGCGCCCTTTGGAGAAGGATCTCAGGGGACTTGAGGGTCCACCCGGGCTCATGCAGGTTATCTGGCCCTAAGAGGTCAAGAACTACCAGCAGGTGTCAATAAGAGAACGGGTGCCGACTTGCCCCTTATAGGGTGCGGTTGTGTGTGCATAGTAGGAGGACAAAGAGGTCATCTCCTGCGTACTCGGGTTGTTGTAATAACTGCACTGCCTCCAGCAGTGAGATGCATATGAGTAGCGTGCACAGAACCTGGCCTTGGAAGGTTCGATCTTGGACATGGATTCGACGTAACTGATGCCCCGAGGTGTGGCTCGAGTGGGTGACCCACAAGCCTTGTGATATGTGTGAGGGATGGAGACCGTGGGGTTTACGCCTCGAAGTGTTGAGCCTCTAGGGATAGAGACCAATGGTGCAGAATTGTTGGGGGTAGCCGTATGGCGACCCATAAGAGCAATGACAACTTACTTGCCTTTTGTAGAAGGGATTGGGCAGCCTTCCGGCTTACCTCAAGAACTCGACTAGCAAATGACTTGCCGGTGGCTGGGTGTATGATGTGTGGGGTAACATAAGTGCTGCCTATGCAGGGCGCCTTGGTGGAGTTTCCACCAGAGCGAAGAGATGGGGAGTGAGGGACCTTCAAGTCCCTCCTCACACCGGTCTAGGTTAAGACCTAGGAGCGAGACAAGGAGTCTTTGCTCAAGAGGATGGTCAGGAACGAAGTCAAAGGACCCTATTCCTTGGGGACACTCTCGAATTAGAGGATAAGAAAATCCCCGATCTGGATAAATGGGTTACAAAACCCATCAACCATAAGTGAATATGAAAAGAGAATGAAAGAAGATAATAAAAGAAGAGACTAGCCAAACAAGAATGATCCGACTAAGGAATAGTAAGTCCCTAGTGGAGTCGCCAAGCTGGTTAGGTGCCTCGATCTCGCCCTTCAGATCCTGGATGATCAAGCGACGCACTTCTCGAGTTTCGGGGGAGACCCGAGATGCTTATGAGATCGCTCTCTCGGGAACCTCATTCGAAAACGGGGGCAGGTGTTATCAACCGGTGAGAGAAGAAAGATGGGGGGAGAGAAGAATTCGACCCAGCGAGAGGATCAGAGCAGTGACTAGGCTGGTTGATAATTGGCCTAACGTGGTAGGAAAACGGGCTCAGTAACGAAGACCAGCTCACAGGATCACCACTAGACGTTATTATAAATATTGATGGTCTGGAAGTAAAGCGGGCCAAGTGATCATGGCGTAACAACATTACGACTAGACGACAGGCCTGCCATGAGATGCTAACCTCAATCCCCCTTGGTCGAATGCAAGAGTAGCAGAGGAATGGTTTGAGGAGAAGAAGGGAATAGACAGAAGGAGAGAGAAGAAGAAAGAGAGGAGGGAGAAGAAAGGAAAAAAGATGCAATCGGTGCTAGACATTGCCGACTGTTTCAGGAGATGAGAGAGGGAGGAAGCTGTCGGTGCCAAGTCTCGCTAACTGACAGAAGAAGAGAGAGATAACCAGTCGGTGAGAGGTCTCGTCGATTGATAGAGGAAGAGAGAGAAAACCAGTCGACACTAGGTCTCATCGACTGATAGAGAGATAAAACTAGTTGGCACTAAGTCTCACCGACTATCACAAGAAGAGAGAGAAGACCAATTGGTGCTAGGTCTTATCGATTGACAAAAGAAGAGAGAGAAACCTAGTCAACGCTAGGTCTCACTGATGACAGAGGATGAGGAGAAATGCAATCGGTGTTAGGTCTTGCCGACTGACAGAGGAAGAGAGAGAAACCCAGTCGGTGCTGACCCGGGGTTGCTCTGATGCCTATTTGATCGAAAGATTATCGTTTGATTATAGGGCTCGACTTGGTGATCATTTTGATATCAACTTCGAGCCATGAATCATGTTTTTGAGCCATGATCACGAGACATGAAATTTGTTTGAATGTTGGAAACTTTGGATCAATAGTACACTCGTTCCTTGATGTTTTTCTATAATGTTTTCATCGTAGTTCACTAAGCATGTCATCATGATCACGTGGCATGAAACGGGATGCGATTTGGAGCCCGTACGAAGATTTTGCAACTTTTGAGTTTTGGTCGGAATTTGGAATCCGGCGGCCGGAATTTCAATCACTTCATGGACTTCGTGCATGAAATCTGACCGTCCATCACGTACGGGGTTCGGACCAATGTTAACCCTGGGTCATACGCACACAATGGAATTGGTTTGGCGTTGATCCGTTGCGTGAAAATTGTGATTTGGTCCATTGAGTGAGGCATGTCGTTACTGAATTTTCTGTAATTTCTTCATGGATCGGCAACTTCTCTCTAGCTTTTCTCCGTGCTTGGAGATCGTCTCAGCGCTTGCCACATATTGAATTGTTTTTCTTAATGAGACGAATTTGGTCACCAAATTTGGGAGCGGTCCAATTTGGAACGAGTGAGTTACGGACCTCGAAAGTGACTGTCTATGGCTGTAAAAACAACCACCTTTAATGGTGTTTTGGTGCAGTGAGGCCACACGAGAATAGTGTGCGGCCCCTCCTGTTTCAATGTTTTTCTCATATCTTTGTTCTCAAGTATCCGATTAAGCTGAAACTTGACCCATAGTAGTTTTTGACCATGTCGAATCTAATGGCAGTGGTCCCACAGTGATTTGAGACACCAAAAATGTAGTTCCAATTGTAGGGTCGTTTCACAGTGGAGGTCGTTTTTCTGAAAATTATTCCTTTGTGTTCATTGCCTTAGACATGTTTGATCGTGATGAAACTTTGCAAGTGGTCCTTTGAAGTGCTTATAACGATCTTGACCGGTTGTGGGGCCATTTTGAGATTGTCAGGAACTTTCATTGTTTTCAGGGATCAAGGTGCTGAAAAATAGGTTCAAACAAGGTGAGTTTAGATTTGAGGTGCAGAGCAGAGCAAAGGTTCTATATGTATCTCTCCGGTTTATCTTTCCATCCTTAAGTTTCTAAAGTCTCTCAGGTTTCTAAAAGTCTCTCAGAGTCTTTGTTCCCACTCATTCAAATGACCACCGAGATGGTTTATTTTTTTAAAAAAAATAACAAAAACGAATTTTGGGAGGTACGGGTAGCTTTCCCTGGGCCCCACGCCCAAGATAAATGGCCTAGAAAGTAGGGGAAATGAGTGAGAACGTGTAAAAATGAGTTGTAAAGAATACGCGTTTGAGTGACACACCATGTATCACCCAAATCAAAACACCTCTAATTTGAAAATTTATTTTTCACACGTGTTCTTGAGCCTGTTGTGAAGCTTCCTGAAAATGTTTTGGTCAAAACGATTTTTTTTACTATTTTTAATGATTTTTTCCATAAAATAGTGTGTTTTTAGGGTTTTGGATCAAAACAGGGTGTAATAGGGTTTCTGGGCTGGCAAAATGGTTCTGGGTCTGAGGGTAAGTTGTGTGACTTATGGATTTTGGTTTCACTAGGTCAATGTGATCCTAAGGGACTAAGAAAACCATAGAACTTGCTAGATTTAAAGTGAGGTGTCTACAGTTGCCCCTCTTTGGCACTCATTCGAGAGACAGGAGAGTGGCATAGAAGTAGACACGCTATCGTTCCCTATCCTTCGAGGGGCAGTCAAACGCGCACTCCCTGTCCTTTGAGGGCCTGGTGAGTAGCAACATTAAACTCTCTGATGCTCCTTGTCCTTCGAGGGACAAGAGAATGTCAAATATGAATGTCATCCCGACGTCACGTGGGCAGATGGCACACCAACTCTCCCTCCAAACCATTGCACTCCCATGCTCACCCACCTAGGGCATTTTCATCCTAGGGTTTTTTACGTGAAGTGTTAGCGAGTTATGTAGGCTTGAAACTCGAGGTGGATTTTATAGCCATGCCACTTGACCTTAGAATTTCTCAGTTTGAAAATTTTAACCCTGGTAATTTTTTTCATTTCCTTAGGGGTTTCTTAAGGCTGTCTATAAGAAATGGCTTTCTATAGGACTTGACTTGTCTGATCAATTTCTAATAGAGAGGCGAGACAACAACGCGATAATCGCGGTAACGCGGTGTTCATCATATACGGGTGCCCATGCTCCTTCGTTTTTATAAGTCTTTTTAGAAATTTTTGAATGTAGGAAGGGATTTGAAACAGAACTCAGAGCAGGGACAAGCTACGATTTTAACAAAGAAATTATAGTTTTTTAAACAACAAAAATATAGTAAAAATTTTGACAAGAGAGAGATATTTTGAAAAACAATGTTGGTTAACAGCTTTAGCTCCTACAGCCATAGAGCCCTCTAAGCAGTTTAGCATCACGCAGCGATGAACGGTGTAGTAGTTGGCAGTTATACTCATACGACCGGCAGATATTTTGAAAAACAATGTTGGGGGATGGTTTTCTTTAATGGAGGTCTTATAGTTTAAACACTTGTGATCGCTTTGGTGCACCTATGTGAGTGTATCGGGTCCTTGCTTGAATCTTTGGAACAATGAATCATCAAGTATTTCTTTGTCATCCAACTTTAGCTTGGGTATTGCAATTCAAATGAGAGTTCTCTGGAGTTTCGAGCGAAATAAAGTCTTGAAAATATAGTATATCGTCCTAGGGCATTCAGATTCTCTTTGGATTTCCAATTTCGTTCCTCCACCACTCACCTTTCAAAGTTTTAGAAGATCATTTAACAATGATCGTCAGGCTAATGCTTATTGATTTTCTTTTAACACCACTTTGACTTGGAGGAAGGAAGAGAATAGGTTTAGAGATTAAAGACTTTGGAGAGTAGAAGGAGAGAACTTATTTATTTTATCTCATAGCCTTGGGGTTCCTTTCTGATTTTCAGCGCGGTGACAGTTTTTCCAACGCTAGGGAGTCCTTTCAGGTTTTAGCCCTACCGATGAGAATTTTTATTTATTTTCCCATCGCCTCGGGGTTCTTTTCAGATTTTCAGGTCGGTGACATTTTTTCCAACGCTTGGGAATCCTCTCGGATTTTAGCCCAGCGGATGAGATTTTCTTTTCTTTTCTTTTTTTCTCTTTTTTTCTTTTTAAGCTTTCTCACTAGCGCGCAGCAAGAAAACGGATGAGCTATCGCGCAACGGCTTTCGTGGTAGCGCGCTCTCCCGTTGCTTGGTGTAGTTTTCTTCATTTCTTCAACAATCGCTTTTTCTAAAAGCAAAACCACCCTCAACAATGAGTGTTTTGACATTGCTACCACTAGCTTTGCCCCTTGCTTGCCTTGCCACTGCCGGAACAGCTGACTTCTTTGTTCTTAGGTTGCCAAACTACGACGAGAGTTTCGCCTTTTGAAGCGTCAGCTTAGAGGCGCAAGCACATCCGAGTCAGAAAGGCTTTTCTGACTCAAGGTTCATCTTAGGGAAATGAGAGCCCTAAGATGATATATATATATAAAATATACAGTGGTTTGTCGGTGATGAGAATGGAAGGGAATCTTTATGTCGGTGATGATCTTCTTCTGTATTGGTGGTGAACTTTATGTCGGTGATGATCTTCTTCTATATTGGTGGTGATCTATGGTTGTTGACTGAACTCATCCGGATCGTTTTCATCTTCGTCTGGGTCAGTTTCTTCCCAATCTTCTATTGGGAGATTGAGGTATTGATTAATATGCAAGGGAGAGGATTGTACTGTTTCGTCAGAGGAGACTGGCTTTCTCCCTGCCTCAGCAAATATTTCTTTCATCTGGTTTTCTAATGTCTCTTTTGAGGCAATAGGGTTTGCTTGCAACATATTTCTTAGGTATGTGGGAAAATCAAAAGAAGTATTGGCTGTATTCTGGCTTTGGGTTTTATCCAGGGGTTTTGGAGGAATTCTTTTTGGAATAAGTGAGAATGGGTCCATATTAAAGATGTCCCACCATTTAACGGAAATGGTCTTTCCAAGTCTAGGTATATAGGTGTAATCAGAGGTGGTATCAGGGGAGATGGTGTACTCCTATTTCATTATCCAAGGTATTTGATACAAGGCCATAAAATAGAGGTGATTGTCTATCGTGTTATCAATCTGGTTATAGGCTTGGAATTTGTCCTGCACTATTTTGAATGCAGGTGGTAAAATTTGAATAGTTGATCCCCACACAAAAAACCAGTTTTTGAACCAGGTGGGAAAGCGTTCTAAAATATGTAATCTAAACTGGATATACCAGCTATGAGTATAATTAGGATTTTGATAATAGAAAAATTTGTGCCATGCCTCAATGTATTCGGCATACTTAAAATACTTGTATGAAAAGTCTGGATTTTGAAGTTTCTTTCCATGCGCGGGATTGCAACCCCACTCTTCATAGGAAAGTATATTTTTGATCTGGACTTTAGAATATGCAATAGTCCGAGTGTTTTGTTGAAAATAATGGACTACAAAAATGGATCCTATTTCCATTAATATTGCTTCAAAGTATTCTCTTGTTTTAACCCCATTGGAAGGGTTAAGATGGTTGAGCAAATAAAGAGGAGCAAGTTTTATGGGCTCAGTATTGATATCGATAGTAATATCCATGAGATAGGCTCTTTCATGGTAGACAGATCTGGGTATATTGGATGGAGTAGCAGATTTGCTTTGTGCTGGAGAATATGTGGGTTTTGAAGCTGTAGCTTTAGGATAAGTAATTTGGTGGACTGGAGATTGAGAAGGCGAACGAATTGCTAAAGGCGGTTGTTCCCCTTCATATTGTATTATTTTACTGGTTATGGGTTGTTTGTCTCTACGAGGAGTACTTCGAGAACCCATATTGATAGGTGAAAGTAAAGGTGAAATATTAATATTCTTATTGTCTTCGAACAGTTGCAAGGCAAGTGATAAGGGCTGTTCGTCGTTTGAGTCAGTGTTGCCCCCCCTGCAAAAATTCACGGGTTAAGAAATCAGGTAATGAATTGGAAGACCCGGGAAGGTGTTCGATAGAAAAATCAAAGGCGGATAATATAGCCTGCCATCGAGCAAATATTTGTTTAGAAACTAAATTTTGAACATTTTTTTGCAGAATATCCTTGGCTGCTTTGCAGTCAGTTTGTATGAGAAAATGTTGGTTTAAAATATCACTTTGGAATTTGGAAACACAATGAACGATTGCTAAAAGTTCTTTTTTAACCATGGAATAATTTAATTGAGTAGTACTCCAAGCTTTTGAAGTATAACGAAGTAATTGTTCTTGAGAATCAATTTTTTGTTTAAGAATACCACCGAGGCCTTTGTCAGAAGCATCACATTCTATGATTTTAAAAGCAGTTGGATGAGGTAGGGAGAGACAGTCTAGTGTCTTTACCTTGCTTTTAATTACCTGTACGGCCTTGGTATGGATATTGGTCCATGGTGGAGGATTCTTTTTGAGTCTATCATATAAAGGTTTAGAATCTAAAGCAAGGTTAGGATAGAAATCACTAACATAATTTAAGCAACCTAGGAACCTTTGAAGTTCCTTTTTATCAAGTATTTGATCAGGGAATTTATCAGCAAATTGTATGGATCTATCTATGGGAATGATAGTTCCATGATGAATCATATGTCCTAGAAATCTTATATTAGTTTTGAATAATGTTATCTTTTTAGCTGAAACAACTAATCCAGCATTCCTAACTGCATGTATAAATGTATTAATGTGTTTAATATGTTGATCTATTGATTCCGAGAATATTAGCACATCATTAATATACACTATCATAAAATGATGGTAAGCTTTAAAAAAATCATTCATTATTTTCTGGAATTCTGATGGAGCATTTTTCAAACCAAATGGCATAACATTCCATTCGTATTGTCCAAATGGAACATTAAATGCAGTTTTATATTTATCTTGTTCTTGGATTTGTATTTGCCAATATCCAGATTTCATATCAAATTTGGAAAAGATACATGCTTGAGCAACTCTATCTAATAAATCTTTTTTATTAGGAATAGGATATCTTATCCATTTCAAGACTTTATTCAAAGGTTTATAATTAATAACAAGTCTAGGAACGCCTCGTTCCTTTTCAACATTTTTATTAACATAAAAGGCTGCACAGCTCCAAGGTGAGGAGCTTGGTCTTATTAGTTTTTTCTGTTGGAGATCATCAATCTCTTTTCGGCACATATCTAATAAGATAATATTCATTTGTATTGGTCTAGCTTTTGTAGGTATTGGTTTTTCATCAAAGCCTTGTTCATATGGTAGACTGATACTATGCTTTTTCCTTTCCCAAAAAGCATTGGGATGTTCACTACATATTGAGGTTTCTATATGTTGTTGTAAGGCTTGCATTTTTTGTTGTATTGAAGAAGTTTGTAACTGTTCTTCAATAGCCTTATATTTAATTTCTTGTTTAAGGGTACAAAGAAATTTTTCTTTGTTATTTAATTGACTTTTGACACTATTGAGTTCTTTTAGTTTTGGTTTATGTATAAAATTAAAATGTATTGGAATATTTTGAATAACTGAAGATATTCCTGTTTCATTTATGGTCAAACGATATAACAAAGTAAGGAATGGAACTCCAACTATTACTGCTTGGCTTAATCCTTTTACCATTATGAATGGTGTATCTATACATTGGTGATTATTACAAACAGAAGCATTAGATAATTTATATTTAATAAATAATCTACTTACATCTGCTGTATTCAATATTTGAGTAGTTTTATCAAAATATTTTGAAGGTACGAGTCCTTCATTGATACAATTTAAGTCAGCTCCAGAATCTATTAAAGCTGATGTTTCAAAACTATAATCTTGAGCAACAATTATCTTGATGTAGACAAACCATTTTTGTATTACTATTTTGTCGATTAGATTCACAGAAGGAATAGGTATTATTTTTGCTTCTGAAGATTCAGGGATATCTAATGATGGATTTTTTATTAATTCATCAAAGTCTATTTCATCTGTGTCTAATTCTTGTTGAGACATTTGTTGTAATTCTAATGATTTGATTCTATTTTTGAGTTGAACTATTTCAGTTTTTATTTCTTTAATTTCTTGTTTGAGATCTGAAATAGTTGGTTCTTTTTGTTGAGAAGTGTGTTGGTCACTTACTCTTTTCATTATTGAAGCAAAGTTATATTCATCAGGGGATTTATTAAGAGGACTTGGTTTTGCTTTATTTTTTGTGATCGATATAAATTGAGTAATGACAGCTCTCTTTTCTTCTGGATCAATAATTTTGTCAATAATATCTAAGATGAAATTATCTTCTTGAGTAAGGGTATGAACATTATGTGTTGATATTGGATAACTACAATTATCATTATCTTTTGAACTTAAGGATTCTGTATCTGAAGAATTAGTGGAGTCAGAAGATTCTGTCTACATTAAATCATCATCTTGGATTTGATCTATATGGGAATCAAAAGAAGTGGAAGATGAAGAATCATAATTAATTATATTGTATAATTTTGATTTTATTGTTTCATCTAACTGTAAGGCTTCTAATTTCTTTTTTAATTTATATTGGTGCTTATAATGCCCTACTTTACCACATTTATAGCAAACTGGTAATTTTCTCTTTTTCTTTGTATTGGGAGAAAATTTATTGATTAGTTTCCTTTTAGATTTTTTATAATACTTTCTATCTTTATCCTTATTTTTGGATTTATACTTTTCTTTTTTGTATTTTTTCTTCTTCTTATATAGATTGTCAGGCATATTTTTCTTATCAAGGTAGTAACCAAATTGTTCACAGAAGTCACCAAGCTCTTTTCGCTTAGTGATCTTTTGTTTATCTAATTGTCTTTTTAATTTCATATCTGTGCATAAGGTAAGACCTTCAGCACATATTTATGCGGAGAGTTCTCCAAGTGTATATGATGAATAGACAATAATTCCATTATGTTTTTTCTTTAGTCTTTCCTTGACTTTTTCAGCAAACAAATATGGTAGACCAGCTATAAATTTCTCTTTCCAGTGGTCTAGCTGACAGTCTTCTCTTATTAATAATCTTGAGAAAAATACATCTTTATACCATTTATAATGAGATAGGGTAGGACAGCGTAGATTAGATAGCAGATCTTCCGATCTTGCTGCTAGTAAAGCTGTACTGCCTACAAAATGAAGTGTAATGGTATATATTAGAGTGTTGACAGCATCACTCTCTGTGTATATTATTTCTTGGTTTTGTTCATTTCTGACGGTCCATTGCCTAGTATTATTGAGGATTCTTTGTTTCGTGTCATCATCTACATAGAAATCCTACCATCCTCGTAACGAGCCAGTAAATCCATTTACTATTGCTTTTGCAACCTCTTGATCAGGGTTGCCTGCCATTTTATTTGCAGAAGCATACATGGTCATATGCCTCATAACATCCAATATTTTTAATTCTGATAATCCATCTATTTGCCAATTCAGTATTGATCTTCCTGAATATGATACTGCCTGTTGTATGGCATCTTCTTCCATTTGTATATCAACAGGTGTAGATCTTTTGTGATATGGTAAAGCTGTTATAGGTTTCCAATATTTTCCATAGGCTATTATGTTTATGGTTTCAGAAATAGGGGTAGTATTTCTTGATTTTGGATAGTATCTTCTATGATTGGTTCTTCTTCCTGAAGCATCATTGTCTCATGCTCAAGTAATTTTGCTTTGCCTTTATCAGACGACTCAGGTGGTGTATGGATAATATTTGAAGGAGGAATCTGTATTTTTGGAGAAGGTATTCCTTTGATATCTAATTGGGATAACTTTGATATTAATTGATCCATAAGAGATTTATTATTATCTCCAATATGAAATTTGTTTTTATTTAATT
>NW_006494865.1:150523-189364 GCF_000471905.2 Amborella trichopoda
TTGATCAAGTAGAGATAGGTTATATCTCGTTTCCAATAAATTTATTTGATTATTTCCATTATATAGCTTCTGATGCTTTTTTTTTTCTTTGGACTCTGTAAAAAATTCTATGTTCTGTAGATATTTTGGAAGAAATTTTTTCCAGTTCAATGTTTGTCTTTGTCATAAGTTTATTAGTTGAGTTTCTATGCTTTTGTTTATTATGTTTTGCCAAAAGCTGGTCGACATACTTTATGAAATAAGCCAAAATTTTTAGATGAAATTCTAGTTCTCTTAAGGTAAGTATGAATGACATTGATGCTAATGTTTAAAAATACGGAACATGCCTTAGATCCTAGCAAGACCCTAGCCTTAGTCTGCTGATTCCACATGGCTGAATTATACCAAGAATTCGGTGTCTTGATCTACCTCGCGACTCTCCTGGGTCCCAAACCCAAGTCAGTTTGGCAGAATTTCAAGCATTCATTGAAGCAAATGCTTTTCCATATAATGATCGACCCTCATGTGAATAGATAATCTAAAAAGTTGTACAATCTCGAGACTCTAGTGGTGGCTGCAATTGGATAACATTATACTTAAATCAGATAATGCTATGATGGAATGCAATGTGGATATAGAAACTTCTCTTGAAGAATGTTTAGATTGGGCAAGGATAAACCGTCATTTGTTATCTCATTTAAATTTATTTCTATACTTCTGGAACGATGTATAAACCATCTGCTTTTCAAAAGTTTTTACCAAAATAAAAAAACACCATTTATTATCCCATTTAAATTTATTTCTTTACATGCGAAGCACGTGCCCCCGCTAGTTTAAAGTAAGACTTTGCGTTCTTGGCACACATGTCATGGCTAGAAAATGTTAGTTCACTTGGACTTCTGCAACTTACTTCAGCGCGTCCGAGTTACCCCAAGTTGTGAGAGTAATTTGGAGTACATTTTTTTTATATATATAATTTGGATGTCTTTAGCAAAGATTTGTTAGTTTTTTATTGGTGTAATCCATATTTTATAACTTTTTTTTTTTTTTTAATTTTTAACATTGTTTTTTATTTTATTTAACTTTTTGTGGCTCTTTTTTATTTTCTTCAAGATTATTAGTTTTTAATTTATATAGGGCTTGTATACACTCAAGCCAGTCCACCTGCACTTGCCTGGCCAAATAACTTGCCTCGACCAAGGCTGAGGCGAGTTCCTAATCATGCGTCATATACATTTGAATGAATGGTTGGTAAGTTAGATTTGATGAGTTAGATTAGAATAGTTCGATCTATATCGAGAATCGTCCTACCCATTATGAATTCCATGTGCCTATATATATATCAAGATTCGACCGTGTTCCCGTTAGAACCGGTCGGTCTAGATTGGTCCGTACGAGTTCTCTGACAGAATTGTCACCACGTTGTTGAAGTTTTTGAAAAAAAATTTGCAACTTTTAAAATATGTTGAGAAAATTAGGTATATATTCGTTATATTTATCATTATTATGAAAATACCTTAAAATTTATGTTATTACATTTTTATCCATTTTTTCAATTTCATAACAATATTTTTTAAAAAAGAAGGATCTATCCTTTTCAATTTTTCAAAAACTAAAATGTTTAAAATTTTCGATTTTTCAACTAAATTCAATTTTTGAAAAACCAAATTTGTGTTTATCATTTTAGGGAATTCTTTATGGAGGTAAGCTTGTCTCCTTCCTGTGATCTCCAAACCCTACATAGAGAACGAGATTGAAATCCTTTCAAAAATCCTGGTGTTAACACCCAACATAAATATTCAATCGAGCGTCTTCCGGAGGCAACCATAGGCTGCACGATGCTTCCCTTTCATGTTCACTGTAATTTGCAAATTGTATTAGAAAATATCTGTCGCTTTTCCATTGGCTTGTTTTATATTAATTTTCTTACTTCACTTTTTCTCTTCCTTAGCACCATGAATATGAAGTTTGGTTATCATTTTTATATGGCATGCGATGATATCTTCTTCAATCTCGTTCTCTAGGGCCGTATCATCGTGAAGTACTCGGGAGACCAGAGGAAGGTCTTTTAATGGCGACAACCTTACCCCCTTAAGAATTCCCAAAAATCTCGGGTTCTAATGACAAACAAAAATTCGGTTTTAAAAAATCGTCAAAAACCGAATTTAATTATTTTTCGGTTTTTGAAATATCAAAAATTTTAAACAATTTTTATAAAACCGAAAAAGGCACTTCCGTTATTTTTTTTAAAACAACTGTTATGAAACTGAGAAAACGAATATAGATATAATAAAGGAAACTTACAAATATTTTTGTAATAATGAAATAAGGATAAATATAACATAAAATTTCCCAAAGATTTTTTAAAAGAAACAATTGCAAGCTTACCGGCCATATTGATAGATGTGCACTTCCTTACATTATCAGACACTAAGGGTATGTTTGGTAAAACGTTAATATCCTAATATTTTAGGATATTGTAAAATCTTATATATGTAGAAGAGAAGGTGAGCTTGCTCCATGTACTGCCATTGCAAAAATTATATGGGGTGTCTTCACCTTCTTCTTCCAGGTAAGACTCCAAGAGCAATTGCCTCTTACACTCGTTTCCTTCAGTGCTATCTTCTTCCTTGGCCTCCGGGATTGAGATGCAGAGGAGCAATGTAGAGAAGAGAAAAACATTAATATCGAAGAATATGGAAAATCATGGAAATTTTGCCTTCATCTTGATGTATGCAGTAAGGAGAGGGAAAACGGAAATGCCATTAAACTCTGTCTTCTTATTTTTATATGGCGTTGGGGGCTAGGGTTTTCTTTTGGCTCGCCTTCTTTTGGCCATTTAATCCATTTTCTAAGAGAAAACTGAGATTTACCAAAAAAAAAAAAGCAGGATCTTAAGACAGAATCCATGATTTCTCTTCTTTTAAAAAAGAAAGAGGCAGGAGAGAGTGAAATACTTCACGAAAATTACAGCCAAACATGTAAATGAAATACATATCAGGATAGTATATAATTTGGATATATGAAAATGCAGGAAATGCATTTATTCAAATTTTTTTAAATTTAGATATTCAGATTCTGTTTTGTCAAATGGAGCCTAAGGCCACTCGCGCCCTAACTCAGGCTATTGCATCCCGACCTTTTATAAAGCTGTAAGCTTCTTTGGGATCCTCTCGTTTGCTTCTTAGCAAAACAAACCCAAGGGGATAAAAACACTAGTCTTAAATTTTTTATTTCATATGTGAGATGGTGATGGTAAGATGTACGGTATTGAAAAGGTCAGAAAGAATGAGCAGTCTTTTTTATCATTTTCTTCTTTCATTCAAAAGGCAATAAATATTAAAATACTATGAAGACCAACCCCCAAATCTTGGCGTCTTTTTACTCTCTCTACTAACCTCTTTCTCTATACTAGCAACCTCTCTCTTTTATCTCTCTTATAAAAACCATTCTCTCTCTGCTAACCACCTCTCTCTCTACTACCAATATGTCTATCTGTTTATGTAAAGTTTGATCCATTAATTACTCTACTAATATTAATTCCACTAAATATTTTTTCTCTCTCCTAAGTAGTATAAACAAATAATTATATTAAAATTCTCTCTCTCTACTAACAATCTTTTTCATTACATTTGTTCTATATAGCTTATTTCAAAAATCAAATATAGTAATAAAATAAATAAATTGAGTTAGAGATATTCATTTTATTGTCATGTTGTATTTTAGAATTTATTTTAATTATAAGATAATTTTAATATACAACAAATACTCTACATGAAACAGATTCTCAGTATTTACATATTTTTGACACAATAGTCGAAAACCATAATGCAATTGCTACTTTTTCTTATAAAAATCTCAAAAACTAGATTTTAAAAAATTATAGTATTTTTTTAAAAAATATTAGGTCGAAATCGGTTGATTCTTCAATCTGAATTGCCGATCCACCGAGCCAATACAAATTTTGAGGTGACCAATCCCGGCCATGGATCTCTTTTTTTAAACCTTGGTTCGAGGGAACTATCTACCCAAAAACAATTTAGAGGGAACAAAGAAAATATGTTCTTTGTCCAATTTCAATGGGATTGAAAAAAGATAGAATGAGAGAAACCAGCTAAGGGCACACCCCACCTCTTTCTTTCACTAAATTGCTGGTCCATGAGCTTCTTAACTCTCACCTTATCTCTAACTTATCTATTAGTTCAATTTCAATTTAAATGAACATTTACTTTATCATGAAACAAATGAAAATTTAAATTCAATGAGAATCAGGGTTAAGGGTAACAAAGGGATAAGGTGCAGATTGAATCATTGATCATGGTAACTGCCCAAGGGAATAGATAAATTGTTTAAAACCTCTCTTCATCCCATAAATCACAATAACGGTTGGCCTATAGTGCTCCTCCCTTATGACGAACATTCTAGAGACGACTAGACTCACACACTTCTACTTGTAAAAGAGGCCATGGGAGCTCCATTAGTCCACCACTCTACTATATCAAAACTCTCCCAAAATTGTCATTGCTCTCTTACTTAGGCCTCCATAGACAACTGTCTCTCTCTCAGCTCACCATAGCTCATGATATGGAACCCATATTCAGTCTTGATTAGCCCTTATTCTAGCCCATACACTAGCCTACATACTAGTTATTCTAACAGAGCCCATCTCACCGAGGGCTGTACATAGCCCAAATTGTCATAGCCCTAACACCACTTTCATGGATTGATCTCAGCCCTTGGTCTCTCTTATAGCCCAAATTGTCATAGCCCTAATACCACCTTCATGGATTGATCTCAGCCCTTGGTCTCTCTTTGGAGCTTCATCATTATGCTTAATAGTGCTCACTCGTACTCACCCACAAGGCAAGGCTAATTTTATGTATTAAAAAGTATACAATGAGATCATTTACCTTTGGTTCAAGGTGGTCACAATTTATCTTAACCATTGGATGTGAAATTGGGTGGTTGCCTTTATTCTATTGACCATGCACAAAGCTCAAAAGAAGTTTTTTAGAATTTATGTGATACACCTAAGCTATCAGATTTCACATCGAATGATTATAAACAATTGTGACCTCCTTGTATCAAAGATAAATGGTCTCATTGTATACAATCCCTTTTGGCCTGGGGTTGGACGTTTAAACTCCTTTAAGAACATAAAGTACATTGTTTCTTAAGTGGTCAAAAAAATAGAGCTTGATATGATTCAAGAGGTTTTAAAAATAGGTATTAGTTATAAATATATTACATGCTTTTTCAAGAGGTTTAAAAATAATGGTCTCATGGGACCTCAACCCCTCCTCCGTGTTTATCTGGGCTCCACAAGCTAATCAAGATGCCATTTCAATCGTCTTGTAAGAAAAAATCCAACTAAAATATGTACATGTATAACTATTTATTTTTTCTTTTTATTATTTATCTCAAGCTGGACTCGGGCGAGTACTTGGACTCTCCTGAATAACTCGTCTCAACCAAGGGGTGATTACCTTGGCCGAGGCAAGTCGCAGTACCATGATGCTTAATATGTGCCTTACTATGTACTCAGATTGCACAGTTGTTTGAGTTGATTAAGAAACTGTTTCTTCCACTTAGAGACACACCCAAAGCAAGGAATTACAACCACGTAGACCTCATTTGTTGCAGCCCATTATGTTGTACGTGGAGGCCCTAAACCCACCAGGTTGATTTTTGGCAAATAAAGTACGAGAAAAAAGAATCAACAAAAACAAGCAACAAGCAAAAAAAAAAAAAAACAACAAAGAATAAATAATAGAAAAAGAACACAAGAATTTACATGGTTCATCACAAATGTGACATCTAAGGGCGAAGACGATCGATGTTTTTTACTAAATGAAAAAAAAAATTACAAGGAAACGTACTTAAGAGAACTAGAGACTCAATCTCTTACCAAGCCTTATTCTCTACAATTTTCTCTCTCTACAAAAACCCCAAAAAGTTTCCCTTTATTTATTTTTGGATCTTTTTCTCACTAAATAACGCAATATATAGAAAGAGCAAAAACACCTAAAAGAGGTGGTACTTGGGGCTCTATCTTTTTCCATAACTTTTGGGTACATAAGTTTATCTTTATCCATAACTATAACTATCCCAAAAAGATAATTTTCCTCAATAATAGCAACTATCCAAAAATATGAAATCCAAATAGAGGTCACGTGATGCCCCTATCTCTTGGCAATTTAGAGATATCCAAAAAATATTTATTTCCTAAATTTTGGGATCAAGGTTCCACTAGATATGAAAACCTAGAGATATCACGTGGCTTTGCTTGGAATGCAAGGCACATCAACAAATATCCACCTTGACTTGGATTCCAAAAGAGAATCCCATCGATCATCTTCTCCATACGCGCCTTCACAAGGCGTTCACTTTGGCAACATATTAGTCAAGTTCAAGCATAGCTTGAACTTCTTTAATGAAACCGGCTTTGTCAACATTTCTGCAACATTCTTCTTAGTGGCAATATTTAGTAACAAGATATCATCTTCAGATATGATCTCACGGATAAAATAGTATCTAACATCAATATGTTTCATCCTTGCACGACATACCTGTTTCTTCGCCAAATGTATTGCACTATGACTGTCACAATAAATAACAATTCCATCATGTCGTGAGTCCAAATCACTTACAAGCCCTCTAAGCCAAATGACTTCTTTCACTGCCTCAATAACATCCATGTATTATACTTCAGGCATAAATAAGGCAACAACGGTTTGTAGCATCGATCTCCAACTGATTGGAGCTCCTGCAAGTGTAAACACATATAGTAAATCTTCTACAGTCCAAATCACCTGCAAAGCCATCATCAACATAACCAATAACCTTGTCACCAAACTTGCTATCTCTATCAAATATCTGACACACATCTAATGTACCCATATCTGACCTCCATGTCAATGCTCCTTTTCTGGATTAGCCATATACTTGCTAACAACACTAACGGCATAAAAAATATCTGGACAGTGCAAACTATTGCATACATAAGGCTTCCAATTACACTCGTATAGGGAATACGTGACATGTATTCTTTTTCAACATCTGAACTTGGAGATAATGTTGTTGACATGCTGAAATGTGCAGCAAGAGGAGTTGCCACGAGCTTTGAATTTTCCATCCCAAATCTAACGAGGACCTTCTCAATGTACTCTTTCTGAGATAGCCACAATTTACCTAACTTTTGATCTCTACGTATCTCCATGCCCAAAATTTTCTTTGTTGAACGTAAATATTTTATTTCAAATTCTCTAACAAGCTGAGTCTTCAATTCAATGATTTCTAAAGAATTATTCGCAACATTAAGCATATCATCTACATAAAGCAATAAATAGATGAACGAACCATCAATAAATCTATTAAAATAGACACAATTGTCATACTTACTTCTGACATACCCATGTCCAATCATGAATGTATCAAAACATTTGTACCACTGCCTAAGAGACTGCTTTAAGCTGTACATTGACTTCTTCAACATGCAGACATAGTCCTCCTTTCCTTTAATAATAAACCCTTATGGTTGAGTCGTATAAATCTGTTCTTTTAACTCTCCATGAAGGAATGCAGTCTTGACATCAAGTTGCTCTAACTCCAAAACAAATAAATCAACCATGGCTAGTAAATCTCAAATAGAAGTGTGTTTCACAACTGGAGAGAAAATCTCATTATAGTCAACACCTTCTTTCTGCGCATAGCCTTTTGCAACCAAACATGCCTTAAATTGATCACTGCTAGTCTTAGATGACCCATCTTTCTTGTTATAAATCCTTTACAACCAATGGCTCTCTTGTCTTTCGGTAACTTCACTAGATCCCAAGTATGATTCTTATGAAGAGATTCCATTTCTTCATCCATGACTTCACTCCACTTGCTATTGTCACTATCCTGTGTAGCTTCCTTAAAAGTTGATGGCTCTTGGCTTGTGGCAGCTAATGCATAAGCCACAATTTCTTCAAAATCGTACTGCATAGCTGGATTTTTTATTCTATTTCCCTTTCCAAACTAAGACTCTTCCTCAAGTTGAGTAGACTCAACGACCTCCTCATGGTCAATATCTTCCTCTACTCTCTTGCAGGGAATTTCTAGTGCATAATTTGGAGTAGTAGTCTATTCCACCTCAACTGCATCACTACTGTTATGATTTTCTTTTTATGCACCCTTTTGAATATTCTTTAACATTGCAGACTCGTCAAACTTAACATTACAATTGACAATAAACTTAGACGACTTAGGATCTGGGCACCATATTTTATAGCCCTTAACCCCATTCGCATAACCAAGAAAAATACACTTATTTGACCTGGACTCAACTTATCATCCTTCACATGAACATAAGCAAGACAACCAACTATTTGTAAATGATAATAAGTAACAGGTTTACCGGACCATACCTCTTGTGGTGTTTTGTAGTCAATTGTTGTAGATGGTGACATGTTGACGAGGTAACATACTATATTGATCGCCTCTACTCAAAAGTCCTTTGATAAACCAGCATTACTCAACATGCTGCAAGCTTTCTCTAGAAGTGTCTTGTTCATGCGTTCAACAACTCCATTTTGTTGTTCAATCTTCGGAGTGGTGAAGTGACAAACAATTCCTTCATTTTTGTAAAAATTCACAAACTCCACTGGAGTGTATTCTCCACCATTATCAGTCCTTAAGCACTTGACCTTCTTTCCAATCTGTCTTTCGATCATAGCTTTCCACTGCTTGAATGTGTTAAATACATCATTATTTTTCTTCAATTCTTAAATTCATACCTTCTTAGAGAAATCATCTATGAAGGAAACAAAGTATAGAGATCTACCTTTTGAGACAACCGATGTAGGGCCCCAAACATCTAAATGAATATAGTCAAGAATTTGTAGTATATTCTGAAGTACAAAACTGCACCCTACACTGCTTACCATAAACACAATGCTCATAAAAGTCTAACTTGCACTTCTTCACACCATTGATTGATTGGCGTTTGCTAAGTTTCGCTAAACATCTCTCACCCATGTGACCCAATCGCATATATAACAACTAAGTCAAGTCAAAATCACCATCATCAGATAGGAAAATTGCTTCTCCATCTGTGATAGTATTCCCAAGCATCACATATAAGATCTTCTTGCCTTTCATCATAACTAGAGCGCCATTAAGAATCTTTAGAACTCCACCTTCTCTAACAAATTTGTAGCCATCGGAGTCTAAGGTACCTAGAGAAATAAGATTCTTCTTCAAATCTGAAACGTGTCTAATATCAGTCAAGGTTCTGACAACTCTATCGTACATCTTGATAATAAGTGTCCCAACACCAATGGTCTTGCAAGTTGCATCATTCCCCATTAATGCTCTTATATGTGGTGAACCAATCCCGATGAGGGCACATATGATAAGAACATCTTGAATCAAGAACCCACGAGTCTTTAGAGTTGTCACAATTTGTTGAGACCAACAACGCATTATTTGTTCCACTTACCAAGATTCCATCAACTATATTGGCTGCTTCAAAAGCTTATCTTTCTTTCTCTTTGAGTTTCCAACAATCATTCTTAACATGTCATTTTTCTTTGTAGTAATTGCAATAAATATTACTTTTTCTTGATCTAGATTTGGATATGGACCAGCCCTGTTTTTCATGTCGCTTTTTACTTCTCTCAACATATCACATTAGAGATAAGAGTCGAAGTCACATCCAACATCTCTATGGTATCTTTTCCATAAAGCAATGTTGTGACTAGATGCTCATATGAATGAGGGAGTGAAGATAACAAAATTATAGCCTTATCCTTATCATCCATGTTAACACCAATATTCAATAATTCACAAATAATTTTATTAAAATAATGCAGGTATTCATGGATATGTGTACATTCATTCATCTGCAGGGTGTACATATTTTGCTTCAAAACAGTAGATTTGTGAGGGACTTCGTCATATATAAATTCTTAAGCTTCGACCAAAGACTTGATGTCTAATCCTCATTGATGATATTAAATAGCACATCACATGATAAGCACAATCGAATAGTGCTCATAGCCCTATCAGACATGGATTCTACTTTCTTCCCAGTCCTCATCAGACATAGATTCTACTTTCTTCGACTTTCCTTTCAGAGCTTTATGCAGACCTTGTTGTCCGAACATTGATTTGCCAAATTTCAAAATTATTTTTGCCATCAAATTTCTCTACTTTGAATTTTGCATTCGAAACTTTTACCGCCATACTGACTACCCCAAATCGGGCTCTGATACCACTACCTTGATGCTTAATATGTGCCTTAATATGTACTCAGATTGCACAGTTGATTATGTATTAAGATTGCACATTTAATTGAGTTGATTAAGCAACCATTTCTCCCACTTAGAGGCACACCCAAAGCAAGGAATTACAACCATGTGGACCTCAGTTTTTGCAGCCCATTACACTGTATTGGATGCTTGGTTAGGGTGTCATTTTGGACCTTCCCACTTAGTTAAGCATGGGTATTGGTCCCTGCACTATTCATCGATGTGATCCAACAGTGGGGTATGTGAAGTCCCATTGAGCTAATTGTTGGCTTTCTATGGTTTTCAAGTCGTTTTGTATTTGATTTTATATTTTTGAGATTGCAATTATGTCCATGTATTGATGTTATGATCATTTTCCAAGTAATTTATCATAGTTGCATTGAATGGTACACTTTGTACTGTAATTCTAGTCCCTACTTTACTGTGGAATGTTATAGAAGTGTTGGGGCATGCAAAAGTATTTCCTTGGCCTTTATTTGAGGTGTGATTGAGTTGAACTTATCTTAAATAATAATGTATATGCTGCTGGTTTGTATGTAATCAGCAAGTGTAAGTAAACATGTTGGGTGCTAGTCCGCACCCATCATGGCGTACATGACACGGTAACAGTTCAACTATAGGAATCAAACTTGAGATATAGGATTCTAACGGCTAACTAATCAAGCTCATGCCCTAAGCCTAAGACATTAGAGTGGAGGGTTTGCTCCCTTCGTTTTGTTGGTCAGGTCATCAAATTCGCAACAAAAGCCCAAGAATTGAATCCCAGTTAACCTACTAAAGGAACCAAAAATGTAAATAATCAAATTTAAGGATGTATTGTGTAAATGGATTTTCACTGTCACCAAGGCAGCATACTTTACAGTGCTTTCTTATTCGAAAGCATTTTATGTGCTTTGTTTCAGACGTGTTTACTTTAACGCAGTTATCCTAAACTAACTCCGAATATAACTTAAGAGGACTTCATTCATAGTCATTTTCTTTACCAAGTATGGCAACAATTCTATTGTAATTTTGACTCATGAAGGAACTTTTACTGTTCTAGATCTTATTGTAATTATTAAGAATTGCAATCTTTCTAGAGCTTAAAAACTTCAGAAAAAATAGAGAGAAAATAAAGGATGCAGGGTGGGTGGAGGGGGGGGGGGGGGGGGGGGTTGGATTAAAAATAGAAAATTCATAAAGAGTATTTGAAACATTAAAGAAACTAATTGGAAGAAAAAGTTTGTTGAAAAAAACTATCCAGAAAATTATTGCATTCGTACAGTTCATTTGGGATTATTTTAGCCTCGAATAATATGAATAGATTTAGAAAACGCTTCAAATAAAGTGAAGTTTATTAAGGTGAAGTTGGAATATTAGGGAGAAAGAGGTGAACCCTGGAAATCCTATAAATAAAAGGAATTGATATCATGGAAGCATGGATTTGAAGCTCACATAATTTCTTTCCTCAAAAAGAGAAGAGTCCATAAAATGACAACAAATAATGATGTCCCTGAGAAAGAACAAAGAAATAGAAAGTTTGAGAAATTCCCAAAAAACAGAGATTAATTGGTTAAAAGAAAGTCCAATGTGTTTGTCAGTTTAGTTGCTTCAATGAAGAATGAGGTAATAAAAGGTTTCAATTTGTCCGTTATAATTTTCCTTAATGATGAGAAAATAAGCATTTGGAATCCGAAGATAAGTGAGCAAAAGTGCCGGCAGAAATCGACGGAGCCTGCTAGTCAAGCTTCCATGCAGATGAATGCATCCAATTGCATTTCTGATGATTAAGATTCAAACAACAATTTTTTAGATCGTGACTACAGATTGACGAGCATATGCAATTTGGAACTAGTAGTGCTTATTGAGAATTAACCTATGGCTTCCATTGCTATTTAATTCTTGAGTGTCTCTATTAGGATATTGATTACCAAACTAGCGGTTTCAAACACTTTGCTTAAAGTGCACGATGGATAATCAACTTCTATGCTTTTTTGGAAACTACAAACTCCTGATCAGGATCCTGATAATGAAACCAACAATTGGATGTGATTCACTGGCAGCCTTTAGTGAAAACCTAGATCCCAACTTTTTCTTTCTTTCCTGGTAGTTACCGAGATCTTCTGTTGTTCTTTTAGGTGATGACCACCAGATCGGCAGCAGTCTCTGCTTTAATAACAATACCAAGTGGATATTCCATTCTTTGGCTGCAATGCTTTTCGCAAGGATTATATTCTTTGACTAAGATCCTGATAATCATATCTTTTAGTGGAAACCATGATGTTGAGAGCATATTGCTATATGCGATTTACTGGTAGTGTTCGGTGAAAATTCATCTTCCTGGTTTCTCCAGCTTTCAGTAGTAACATGTGTTTCCTATGTGTTATTGGCAATTAATTCTTCACTACATATTTCAGTGAAGCCTAGGCATGTTCTCTTATCATTAACTTCTTGATCGTTGCCTGACGATATCAAGGGTATTTAATCAGGAGATATAGCTATAATTAGAAAGAGGTTGTCGACCGATGCAACAAACATTGTTACGTAACGATGCAAAAGTGGCTAATCGAAAGTACTCAATCCGACATAAACGAATGACAGAGGACATAGAAGAAAAAACTCATTCAAACATGCCAATCACAAAAGTGGCTAATCGGAAGTACTCTATCTGACAGAATAGAATGACAGAGGACATAGAAGAAAAACTCATTCAAACATGCCAATCATAAAAGAGTACAACATTCGGGCAACGACATTCTCTTCTGACCTCACTCCAAGCACAATCTCTGTCATAAGGCTCTGTAAGAGGTCACAACACAGGTTCCAAAATCCTACGGGATATATAGTCCAGGAAATCCTGGATACTTCTTTGGTGTCTCTTCTTTGCATAACAGGAGTACACTAGAAATGGAAACTGAGAGCTTGACATAAAACTACTAACCACCAAGCTACTAGACTTAACATAAGTTTATAGGAACTAGACAAGCTACTAGACTTAACATAAGTTTATAGGAACTAGACAAGCTACTAGACTTAACATAAGTTTATAGGAACTAGACAAGCTACTAGACTTAACATAAGTTTATCGGAACTAGACAAGCTACTAGACTTAACATAAGTTTATAGGAACTAGATCTCTAAAGTACCCATCTTCCTGGATCACAGAAAAAAAGAAAGAAAGACCATATATTTGAATGTCCATCCATCCCTTCCCTTCACAAGTGCAATGTGAGGTCCAACTCGTTATTGCCGGTGTCTGTGCTCAAACCAAGGCTAAGCTCTAAGTTTGGCACTTTGCTTGATAATCCCTCATGCACTGGCTGGTGCTCACTAATGGGTTGCTGACCTCTGAGACTGTTGATCTCACCTGCCCCCGAGACCAAGAAGGCATGTGGGCCGAAATGGGAGGGGATAGCTTGTCCGTAGCCACTAAAGTGAGGCACATGCCTCTGTGGCGGGGGAAGGAGGGATAGAGTCCTTTGGGGATGCGGCGGAAGAGGAGCAGGCATCTGTGAGGAGGAGGAGGACGAGGAGGGGGATAGTTGTTCATTTGCAGAATGAGGTGGCAAGGGATTGACAATTTTTGCATCCAAGAATGCTTCTTTAACATCATTTTCAAGGGCAATACGATAGTTCCTCTGAGCTCGTTTTAAGATTATTTGCTCTATTCTATGAGAATTTTGGTGAGCTCCCAAGGCTTGGGAGCTTACGTACCTCTTCCCACACATTGTACACAAATACCTTTTAGCTCCACACCCACTTCTACGTGGAGCGACAGGGTTCGGGACTTGTGGTGAAGCAGGGGCAGGGGCAGTGGTAGTTACAGTAGCCACCGTAGTAGAAGGATGAGGAGGAATAGAAAGAGTAGGCGAAAAGACCAAGGTACGGGGAATAACATTCACATGGTGCCATTGTGATGAGGGTACTCCATTGGAAGAAGAGGGGTGGTTTCTGGAAGAAGATGCCATTCTTTGGAAGGGGAGAGGGAGGGGGAAAGCACTAATGGATGAAAAGATACAGAAAAAAACAGAGAGTGAGTGAGAGACTTGGGCAGGGTTGTGGGATGTTTTACTTGATGGGGGTGGTGCCTCTATTTATGCGGCCTCTTCCTTAGACTATTTATTATCAATGACTGAAACGTGTACAAATCTCCCTATGCTCCTTTCTTTCCTCTTTGGACAGGCTTTTTAGGAGGCTCCATTGGTTAAACGAAATTTGCATTGGTGTACACACATGACAGCAGAGCCAATAAAGGAAAGGCTTGCTACAAATTTAGCAAGCATTAACAGGGCGTGAATACCCACTTTCTCTCTCTCTCTCTAATGGACATGTTAGAGAGAGAAGTGAGGCAACAGTTGGCAAACATGCGATATCTTCATTGAAGTGAGTGAGCGCAAAAAGATAGAAGAATACAGCAGAGGAAAGCAAGGACGTAAATGGGTGGGTGAGGTGCGAGTGTTGCTCCCTAACGAGAGGAATCAGTTTCTCTCTCTCTATTTGGGAGCTCCATCCTTATCCTTGGCCCTTGCTGACACTAATGCACCACCATGCTACCCCCAGTAATTCTCAAAACCATCTAAGCCTACAATTGATTCTGTCCCCTAAAAATATAATGCAATCTTGCCGCTCAAATTTGAATATCTTTCTCTCATGTATGGTTTGTAATGAAAGGGTGGGAACAATTTTGAGTTTGATACCATGCGAATGTTAAAAAAAGTAGGGCGAATGCGAGTAACTCCCCTGAGTCCATCTCCTTTTTTAGAAAGAAAAAGTGAAGAAAAATGGTGATTATCTCTACTACATTATTAAGTAAGAATAAGGAGGTAGACAAGTGTCGTCAAAATAAAAAAAATCGTAATGTTATAAAGATTGTAGGGAAAGAGAGAGATTAAAATTTTGTGCTGAGTAGAGATTTTAAGAAGAGATAGAGAAAGTAGAGATTTTAGGAAGAGATTATTTTCATATTTTATTGGAAAATAGGAGAATTTTTTTTTATCTAACGCTTTCCTAAAATTTGTATGTGAAGAGTAGAAAAAAGATGATCTCTATCTTTTTCTAATATTTTATGTGTGAAGATTATCTACTTTAGGAAGTGTATAAGAGATAATCTTCCAAGACAATATTTTAGGAAATCAACATTTTATTAGGATTTGAGAAAATATGCACAAAAGAGACGCATAATGAGAGATTTTAAGAGGGATTTTGAGGAGAGAGAGTACTTGCAAGAGAGAATATGCACATAAAAGAGAAAGATAATGAGAGATTTTAAGAAATCAAGATTTTAATAAGATATATTTGACAGAATATGCACAAGAGAGAGAATGAGAGATTTTGTGGGGAGAGAGGATATGTATAAGAGAGAGAAAGGAGAAGAGAAAGAAAGGGGGGGAGAGAGAGAGCTCAATCTACATCTCACATGTGTCTTAAAATCAAAGGAAAATTATGTCAATATGTGTTTTATTTTCTATTATTACGAAAATGGCTAAAACTGTATGTT
Source organism: Amborella trichopoda (assembly GCF_000471905.2). Next base: position 166,271 of record NW_006494865.1, read on the forward strand.
ATTACTCATATGTCCGATTTTTAACTTCATAACAAATTTTTTAAAAAGATGAAACCTCTCATTTTCTGTTCTTCAAAAACCGAATTTTTCTGTTTGTGGACTCGGCCAAGTTATTCAAGAACAATTTTCAAATTCCTTGTATTCATGGCAAAAACTAAAAATAAAATAAATAAAAATAATGAGAACAAGGCATAACAACTAATAAATGAATTTATACGGATGGAAAAAATACAAACTAATAATTCATCCACACAAGTAAATAAAAGGAAAAATTACGTAAATATCCATTTTAGTTTCCGTTATTATCAAAATACTGAACACTTTTGGTTATTACTGATAGGTTCGTTTTTTTAACTTCATAACACTTTTTTTCAAAAAAGATGAAACAACCCATTTTTCGATTTTTCAAAAACCTAAATCATGTCAATTTCGGTTTTTGAAGAATCAATTTTTTTCTCGTCCTCTGCATATTCTCTCTCTATCACTCTCTCTCTCTACATTACATGGGGATTTCGAATGAGAACAAGGAAGATTCAAAACCACAAGTTCCATCTCTCCTTCTACACCATTATTAGACTCTTGGACCAAAGAGAAGATTATTTATCCCTATTGCTCAACCCCCTATCTCTTTATCAACAATCCCTCTTCCTCCTATCATTACCCACAGAGAAGAAGGTAAAAAAAAAAAACCAGAGTAGAGAGAGAGAAAATACACAAAAATAGATCATTCTACCCTTGAGCCAAAAGCAACAGCGCAAGCTCCACCCCCTACACAAGCGTAATTTCCTATCATTCTACCCTTGAACCAGAAGTAACAGCACTAGCTCCACCCCCTACACAAGCGCCCTTTCCTCCCTGCCATGCTACCCCTTCTTTTTCTCTGCCGCTGCTAGCCCCACCCATTCTTTGGTACTTTTGGTCATGGAATTTGTAGAAAAATGCATCTTTTTGGCTTACAAATTTAAAAGAGAATGTCAACTAAAAGATTAAACAAACAACAAATAATTTCAAATAAAACAAAAAAAATGAATTGGAAAATTAACAAGTTATAGAAGATTTACAGATTTTACCTTGGCCCCAATAGTCTAGTAGATAAATTGAAGCACAACTTATGCAAAAGAATGCACGTAACCATAAAAGATGAAAGGATGTACTAAATATCTAAGTCATGAATATCCCTAGGTTTAAAAATAAAAAAAAATATTAAGTAAAAAGTCAGACAAAATTATGAATAATTTTAACTGAATAACAAAAGATTGAGGTAAATAGACATATAAAAAGGGATCCACGGATTTCACACTTGACCCCAAAAACTTTTAATAATGTATTAGGAATGATGAACCTTTTTTTTCTTTTTTTGGTGATGGAAAACTCTGGTTTGCTGGCCATGGAAATTGAAGGGGAAAGAGTACATGAAATTGGGGAGGTCATGCATTTGGTAGGTCTCTCATTCTATGATGAAAATTCTATGATGAAAATTTTAGAAAGAATGCATCAAAGATGAAGCTTCTAAAGTTGCAGAGATCTCTTGTTGGTTGATCATTTAAACTGCACAAATAATAGATGAAGTGGTGAACTTCCAAAATTACAAAAATTTCTAATTATCTGAGACATTGTATAATTTAGGGACAGTTTTAAGGGATAATTTTGTATAGAACTCTAATTCCTCGTATTATTTTATGGTAGACCCTTTTTCTCGTTTTCTTTCAAGCAGCATAAAAAAACCCCTAAAGATTTTACCGTACCCCCTCATTTCTCATCTCCTTGTTTCTTGACTTTGATCATAAAAATTAACCCCAATAAATATTTTTATACCATTTTAACCCAAAAACTTTAATTATTGGTGGAAAGGGAAAAAGATGGTTAAAAATATTTTTGAGATGAAAATGGTATAAAAAGATTTGTTGGAGCTAATTTTTATAGTAACAAATGAGATAAGGTGTACCGTGAAATCCTTGGAGATTTTCTTATGCCACTTGAAAAAAAACAGAAAGATGGTCTACCATTAAATAATATAAAAAATTAGGGTTCTATATTAAATTTTCTTAAGTTTTAAAGCTATAGACGTCAGATCTTTGATATCACAAAAATAAAATGGGAATCGAACTTTCAAAGTTACTAAAATCTATGGTTATCTTTGATATCACAAAACAAAAAAAGTAGAAATCGAACTTTCGAAGTTGCTAAAATCTCTGGTTAGCTGGTGTAGAGGGACAAACCTCGTCGTTAAAATATTACCTAGAGGGGAATTGGCAATGCTTTCAATCAAATACCGATAAGAGTCTTGATCGCCTGCTACAAACTCTCCAATTGCAGGAATGGCGAGCAGAGATAATGTAGCAAAAAGCAAAGGAGACCCACAAGAGAGAGAGAAGGAAAAAAAAAAATCCTCGTGTAATATAGAGAGAGTGAAAAACGATTTCACCCAAAATTTAAAATTTTTGTATTTGAAAACTGAAATTGGCATGGATTTTGATCTTTAAAAAATTGAAAATAGATAGTTTCATCTATTTTAAAAAATACAAGAGAGAAAAAAAATCCTCGAGAAATTTTTTTTCGGTTATTGAAGAACCAAAAGTTTAAAATATTCGGTTTTTGAAAACGTAAATTGGCATGATTTCGGTTTTTGAAAAACTGAAAAATGTGTAGTTTCATCTTTTTTTAAAAAAACAAAAACTTATGAAATCCAAAAAACGGACATATCAATAATAATGGAAAATATTCAATATTTTGGTAATAACGAAAACTAAAACCGATATTAACCTAGAGTTAGGTCAGCAAACAAGAATTCTCACATCCAAATTCACGCCTCTTATGTCCGGAATCTAGTGATGATCAGCCGGAAAATATTTTTCGGTGATGTACGAGAGAGTTCTGAGCTCGATGAGTGTAATTGAGCAGATGTAATTGGAAAGCAATCGGGAGAGGAAGAGCGAGAAACACACTCCATTGTTGAAGAGTTACCATTTAATGGCAGTTGAAAGCGCCATTAACAAAGAATTAGGGTTTGTAGGGGATGAGAGAGCCAAGTTTTGTGAGTTTTTGATTTCGATTGAAAAAAATGAAGGGGAAGGGCAATACCAAAGATATCCTTAATAGTAAAATTTCTTCCCTCAATTACCAAAGCAGAAAGTGTACGTAGCGCGGGGAGACTATGCTTACGACCAAACGAACATAGAGAAACAGTTGCGAGAGAAAAGTTTCGGTTTTTCAAAAAACAGAAAAATAAATCAATTCAGTTTTTGAAAAATCAAAATTATAACATTTTTAGTTTTTTAAAAATCAAAAACCATAATTATTTAAAATTTAATTTTTTAAAAATAAAAAATTTGGGGTAGTTTAAGCTTTTTTTTTTTTTTTTTCAATTAGGGAAGTTATGAATTTTTAGTTTTTTTAATCAATGTTTTGGTTATTTGGAGTGAGAAGTTGAGTTAAGTTTATGTTAAGAATTTTGACAGTTATTCTGCCTCGGTCGCCAATAAGATTGAGAAGATGATCAGGGACTTCCTTTAGGGCTCCACTAGCGATCAGAGGAAATTCCATCTTCTTAGATGGGAGAGGGTGTGTACACAGAAGAAGGAAGGGGGTCTGGGCATTAGAAGTATTATACTAGTTAAATGGTGGTGGAGGAGTCTCTATTTGAAAGAACAGTTGTGGTTCCAAGTCCTTTTGGCTAAGTATGGGTTGGGCAAGTCGGGAGTTTGGCTTGGGGATGGTAGAGGGGGCACTACTTCCCCAATGTGGAGAAATATAGTATTATGCAGACCAATAATTGTTGGTTATTTTAGATGGTCTGTAGGGTGTGGCAACCAAATATCCTTTTGGCCTCATAAGTGGGCGGGGGAGTATCCTCTTAAGTCTCTCTTCCCAGATTAATTTCAGGTTAACTCAAGACCCAACATCAAGGTTTGTGAGGTGGTTGAGAGAAGAGGTGATTCTTTATCGTGGAATATCTTATTGCCCTATGCGAGACTAAATGACACACTCTTTGCCTAATGGTTTACATTAATGGAATTACTTGAAGCACCCTATATTTCTGCGTATGCGGAGGACCAAATGGTATGAGAGATTGAGAGTGATGGTTTATTCACAGTCAAATCTTACTACAATCTTCTTTTTAATGATTGGTGGAGGTGGTCTCGCCCTCAGATTGCTCAAATCTGGAAATGGCCTATACCCCATAAAGTGCAAGTCTTTATTTGGCTGGCTACTATGAATAAGGTCTTAACTATTGACAATCTGATCAAAAGGGGTAAGATTCTATCAAATGTTTATTTGCTTTGTAAAACTGATGGTAAATCTGGCGCACATCTTTTCATACATTGCCCTTTTACAATCCAAATTTGGTATTGGTTATTTGGGGTGGTCAATATTAGTTTGGCTCTCTCTATGACGGTGGAGGGTATTGTTACTCAACTCTCATTACCTCACCTGCCAGAGATTGGTAAGCCTTTGTGGAAATTGCTAAAGGGGTTTCTTTGCGAGGTTTGGAAAGAGAGGAATAGGGAAACTTTCGAAAGAGTTTCTCTACCTTTGGATGGTCTGATTCATTTTATTAAGTGTTCGATCTGGTCATGGCTTTCTATCTCAAAGGTGGGATGGGGTGCGACCAAGATTATTGTTTTTGCTAACCTCAACAGTCTTTTTCAGTTGGGTGCCATTAAGTCTAGACCTAAAAGCCTGTGGACAGCACCTCCTGTGGGTAAGTTGAAACTCAATTTGATGGAAGTTCTATTGGTAATCCAAGATTTGCTGGCATTGGTGGGATTTTGAGAGACTGTGATGGTAATACCCTCTTTTCGTATGCTGAGCCGATAGGGCATGCAACGACAAACGTCACTGAATTTCATCCACTCTATCAAGGTTTGAAGATTTTTCGAGAGAGAAACTATGGCCTCTCATGCTGGATAGAGGAGGATTCTCAATGTGGTTAAGTGGTGTAATAAGGAACAACTTATTCCATGGAAACTTAGATCTCTCTGTCGGTAACAACCCAAAATTTTTCTGAGTATAAGAAAAGAAAAGGACACGCTCGGCAAGGAGTGTGAGGTAACGCCGGCTGTGAAGTGAGGTGGTAACGCTGGCTGTGAAGTGCAGGTAGCAGCGCCGCGTGTGTAAGAGACCAACGTTGTGCGCGTAAGAGGAAAGACTAACACCGCATGCGTAAAGGCTATCGCCGCGCGTGTAGTTGATCAACGCCACGGGTGTAATGTTGTGCAGGAATTGGGGTATCACCGTGTGTGTATTGTGTAACGTCGTGTGTGAATGCCAGGGGGAACCTTTTTATGTTGTGCCTTGCATGATTGCCACTTGATTCCCTACAACAAGCCACTTGTAAGCCATTCTTTGACACTTGGGCACCCTTGCTTGCCACTTTCCCCCAGCCTTCCCCTATTTGCTTATAAATGTTACCTTTCACACCCTACACAGAAATTTGCCTTCTCTCACATAAACACTTAACAATTCTAGCCCCTTTGAGCCTTGTGGGAGAAGCTTGAAGAGTGAGCTGTGTGTAGGTTTTGGTCACCATTTGAGCACACAAGGTAAGTAAATCATGCTATTATGTATCCATAGTATGGAGCATGTTTCTTAAGCATGAAAGTATGAGATTTAAGCCTAGATTTAGGCATGATTAAAGTATTGAATTAAGCATGAGTTAGGTTTTGAGTATGTATAGAAATTGTGTGAATGAATAGGATTGGCATGTTTTGTGTTCTGTTTTCCAAGAAGAGGGTCTTGTTTATAAGTTATGCTATGCACTGTTGTAATTTCTATTGAAACTAAAAATTTGTGGGTTGATGCTCTTGTGAGTCTAATTTAAGCTAGAACCAGTTTCATGTGGTTATTTTGTGTAATCTAGAAGTTATGCTTTGATCCTTAAAGTATGTTATGGTTGGACTATGGATTTCCAAGGAGAATTGAGGTATTTATGACTCTCTGTGACCTAGCAAATGATCTTAAAATTACCTCAAATTACCACCATTGGAAATATCTCTGAGTCTACTTTAAGTTTGATGTTGATGTCCAGTGGAGATTCTTGATAGTTTGGAAGATGTATTTCATTTTGTGCTTATATGTCACTGTTAATAGATTGCACAAAACTCTTGGGATGTCACTCTTTTTGTACCAAACTTTTGACCTATCAAACGACATCTAAATGCTCTCAAATCACCGTGATTTGATGAATGCATGTGTCTACTATAATGTTTATGTTTTAACCTTGTCCAAAATCTTTTTAAATGATGATCTATGCTTTAAATCATGGATGTATGTCATTGTTAGCATATTTTGCTGGTTTTTACAACTGTTACCTCTGTTGTCACAAGTTTTGACTAACCAAACGGAGTCCAAATGCTCTCAAACCACTGCTATTTGAAAGACCTATGTGTGTACTAAAAGTTACATGCTGAACTCGTTGTTAAATTCCTTATAGGCTGAGAGTTATGCCTGAAATGGGTGAGCATATCACTCTTCAAAGTTGCAGCAAATTCCAGCAACTGTTAATCACTTTGTATTGAGCTTTAGACCCATCAAATGTCGTCCAAACATCTTCAAATTACCGTCATTTTAAAGATTCATGTTTAAACTTGAAATTGCATGTCTAAATCATTTTGAAATTTTTCCTAAATTAGGAGTTATGCCCCAGAAAAGAGGGTTACTTCACTGTCACTCTTAACCATGATTATCAGCTTTGTGCCCGTCTTGAGAAATAAAATTTTTATGCTAAAACCCTACCCAATTGTGTTAAAATCAATTTTATATAAATAATGAGTAAGTCTATTTCAAAATTAATTTTGAAACTACACTGGAACCCACTACGGTTTGGTAATGATGCCTCTTTGCCATGAAAATACCCTGGTGGTGAATGTACACTCTTTTAAATGAATTGTTCACTGATCGACTTGAGTGACAAGTGTTACAAGTGCTAATCACTAAACATAAATGTTATGTGATAATTTCATATGAGGAATGCAACATGTTAAGGGTCATGACGTTATGTGAATAATGCTACGTGACCCTGTAATAAGTGATAACCGATGAGTACAAATGCCATGTGATAGCTCAGTAATAAGTGTTACGTGATAAATGTTGTATTAGTAATGTGACAAGTATCATAAATGTTAATTTATAAGTGTAACTATCACTTGATAGTCCTATTAAGTGTCATAGTGCTTCATGACAGTCGTATATTTGTGAACAAGACTCAAATCTTGCATAATGAGGTTGGAATTGCCTGTCATAAGGTACTGACTAGGTACGAGAAAATTGATGCTTGACTGCTCTGTTGAAATACTGTGATAATGACCACTAGGCAATGGGGCACCCATTGGTAGTGGGTATTGTTCTTTTATGAGACTGTAATATTGAGCGCTACGCAATGGCTCACCCATTGGTAGTGCGACTGAAATGATGGATACTATGAGCATTCTTTGACGTGCTTTGGGTGTATCGCACAACCAAACATTGATGTTAGAAGGGGTGGGTGCCTGCTTTGATAGTATTGCAGGGCCTACCAGTGTGATTGATGTCAATGAGGTGCATGCTTTGTGCGTATTGCATGACCAAGATTTATATGAGTGGGTGCTTGCTTTGAGAGTATTGTAGAGCCTATCTATGTGATTGATGCTAGTGAGGGGTATGCTTTGGGCGTATTGCATGACCTGACCATCTGTTTACTGTGAAATGAAAATGTGCCCTATGATAAAGCAAGAGTATGCTCTGTTAAGACAAGAACGTATACTACGAATTGTATTCGGTTATAGATGAATGAATGTTAATGGGAAGTGCATGATTGTCATGTATCATGATGGTGTTCATTAACGAATGGTTTTCTAGACTGTTACTTCTTATGACATTTGTTATTTGCACTGTGAATGTGAATGATAGTTATTGTATTGATCGAATAAGAATTTTGATATCTGAAATGATGCATGTGATTGATACACTAATGAGCTTCCCAATTTATTTGACTTTTTTATACTATAATGGATTATTATTTATGGATAATACCTAGATCTACTTACTGAGCTTTACCCATTCCACTATTTCTCCCCTCCTTGTAAATTGATAGCGGCAGGTTCAGGGGCCTGGAGTTCGTGTTTTGCGGCTGGGAGTTGAAGCTAGATTTTTAAAGAAGGTGCTTAGATCTTGTTTGTCTTGGGCAGTTTAGCCCTGAGTTTTTTTTCATTGTGGATATGTGTAATTTTCTGCTAGATGTCCCTACTGAAGTGTAATATTTTGGAAGAAATTTTATATTGTTGATTTTGTTGTATGGGATTGTCTATGTTCTTCTGCCTATTGGATGACTGTTTTAGTTCTTTTCCATGGTTTGCTCTATTTACCGCATTATTAAAGTGTTGAGTTCACTCTGACCTGAGTGACATACGATACATCGAGATCACGGACCTGCACCTAGTCATCCTCCATCGAATATGGAATTGGGGTCGGGGGCGGCGCCGTGACACTGGCTACGCATCATGGACATGTGTTCTACCATTACGGTCTCATTCAATCATGTTTACCGAGAAGCAAACTCGGTTGCGGATTGTCTGGCCAAAGGGGAAGCCTCTTTATCTTCTCTTGTTATCTCTGATAATGCAATTACGTTCCAACAGCATTAATAAGATTATTAACATTTGTCAAAAAAAAAAAAAGACTTTTGATGGTTATTGCATGCTCTTCATGTTATTCTTCTGGTTTTTGGTAGTGAAATTTTGGATAAGAGAATCTTAGGAGTTTTTTCATGGATAAATTGAAATACCTATCTAGTTATTTTGGGCATCGGCTTTATATATTTGGGCCTCATGTCACTTTATGTTTCAAAGCTGAAACTTCATGGACATCGGCTTATATAGTATTATTATGGGAAACTATTAATGTTATTTAAGATGAATATACTGATTTATGGTGAACCCTTCTTCCAAAATTTTTGCCAAGGTACATATAAAAATGGTAGGATCTATTTTCATGAACTTTCCTTTTGTGGTTTTTTATTTTTTATTTTTTTATTTTTTTTATTTTTTTTATAATAATATATATTAACAATATAAATATAAATAAATAATAGGTAAAATTTCGTACGGGCCCCTAATTCCCCATCGTATATCACGGTAGACCCTCCTATTTTTCTTTCAAGCGGCATAAAAAAACCTCCAAATATTTTCATGTACCCCTCATGTCTTCTCTCCCACGTTTATTCACTTTTGAGAGAAAAACTAGCCTCAACAAATTGTTTTATCTCATCTCAATCCAAAAGCTTTTTTAAAAAATACAAAATAGGGTTAAAAACGTTTTTGGGATGAAATGATATAAAAAGATTTGTTGGGCCGAACTTTTATAGTTAAAATTTAATAAAAGAGGGAGATAAAAGATCAGGGGGTACGGTGAAATCCTTAGGATTTCCTTATGCTGTTTGAAAGAAAAAAAGAAAGAAGATCTACCATGAAATAATATGAGGAATTAGGGTTCTATACGAAAATTTTCCTATAATATATATTTTTGAAAAATTAGAAATATTTCTTTCTGAAAGAAATATTTTAGAAAAACAAATGCACCCTTAGAGAGAAAGGGAGAGAGAGAGAGAAAGAGAGAGAGTTTTGAATCACCCCACTTGGACATATTGGTGAAAATTACTATATAACTAAGGTGTACTTTTAAATTTTGTTGGCTGATATGCACTACATAGCTTATTACATCATATATATAATTCTTAGTTTTTTTTTCATCATAAATAATATATTTCATAATACTTACATTTGAAATTTATGAATCCTTATAGACAAATATTGTAGATCTTGTTCAACACACAATACATTGTGTTCAACACGCAATACAGAAGATCCTGAACACAACATATTTTCAAAGTGCATGCCACTATAAATACTTTTGGAAATACGTGGTGACAAACATATCTGATATTCCAGAACAACCAAAGGCTAAAAGAAGACTACAGTTGCAAGGAGATAATGAAATCTAATTCATTGTCTCTTTTTTTTATTGGATCTCATTTATATGTCAACCTTTTTTGTTATTAAAATGATTTATTTATTTTCCTATTAAATGCACATAATATGGTTTTCGTACAAGAAAACATACAACTTATTAAGATTATGGTGTTCACTATAACAAAGACATTTGTTATGGTATTACTTATTTTCATTTAATACCTAAAAAGTAAATCATTGTTAGAGTGATAGTACAATAGTTTTGTCAATTATTCATCATTCATAAGTTCATTTTACAAGAGATTAATAACAAAAATAATAATAATATAATATAGTTAGTTCATATATCTGAGAAAGTTGTGATTGTTTATTTTATTCCTACATGCAATGCAAGTAGTTCAACTAGGATAATATAAGTACTTCTTTTGTGAACAAAGTATGAGACGACGTGCTGCTTAGTGCGCCTGATATACAAGGACCTCTTTATAAGAGGTTCTGAGCTTGATTCTATCCCCGGATTGGGGAAGACTGAGGTAAAGTTTACTTGCAAGAGCTAACCAATAAACCATGGGTGGGATTTGAAACCCCGGATTGGGGAAGACTGAGGTAAAGTTTACTCGCAAGAGCTAACCAATAAACCATGGGCGGGATTTGAACCCCGGATTGGGGTAGACAGAGGTAAAATTTAGTTGCAAGAGCTAACCAATAAACCATTCTAACCCATCTAATATGAATTTACGGTGATATTATACTTAACATTTAAAAGAATTTTGTACAACTAACTCGTCTAAAACTCACCTTGCTTATGGGCTGAGGCCGAGTTACTTGGCTGAGTCTGATTTTCCTTGGCTTGACTAAGATTTAGAAGGATGCTCCCTACTAATCCACTATCAAGATGACAAAGCTGAAAAATTACTGGCATCTAACAACTGGCAAATCAGCCACGTTTTAGAGAGAAAAAGCGTCAATTGAGAAATCCGCAAGAAAAGCGTTTAAATGCAGAAAATCGAGATATCAGCCATGCACCGTAAGCAAGAGATAACTGAGAAAAACATTGTCTCTATCTCTCCAAGAACTTTGTTTCATTCCCAAAAAAAAAAAATAAAAAAAAAAATAAATAAAAATAAATAAAAATAAAAAATAATACAATGGCCGTCCCTCCTTTTGTCAATACACCCAACCAAATCTCTCAAAGATAAAGATTCCTACTATCTCATTCTTCAAAACTAAACTGTACTCTCTCCCTTAACTTAAATAACCTGCCTTACCCTAAAAGATAACTCCTATCCAAAAGATAAACTTCTTATACCGACTCTTTCGTCTCTTAACAAATCCTTTAGAATCAGAAAGGATTCACTTTTCTTAAAAAAAAGGGGACTTTTCAAACAAGACTTCGTTAAAATTTAAACAAATAGACTTAAAATCGAGACCAATCCTATTTCTAACAATTAACCATAATAAAAAATAATTAAACACCAATAAAAATAAATAAATAATTAAGCCCTTAAAAAATTGAAAAGAATAAAAAATATTGAAATCCATATAGTCTTGATCAACATCATTCTCTCCTAGTTGAAAAAAAACTCGTACTCGAGTTTTGAAATAAGCTAAGATGAACTCGGTATTAGTCCGACAACTTTTTTCAACTCAAATACTGTAAACACGATCTTGGTACTTGTGGTTTATTGCACTAATCAAAACATAATGATTGTGAGTTGAAACTGAGAGACCCTCAAAGAAAGGGTCATTGTATGTTGATAGAAATTCTTTATGGTAAAACCTAAAACATACCAAGGGAGCATTTTGGAGATGAGCGCTTTAAGTGCCTAAACTAATTTCACCCATTAATCCTTTGAGTTCTCAAGTATCTCATAGGCTTGATGTCCTCTAGGTTTAGCTCCATATCTTCATTCTCCATCTTCTCATTGATGAGAAAGTTAGATATCCTTGTAGTGTCAAGGAAAAATATTTTTCTTTCTTCCTGACCTTCATAAAAAAGTAGGATCGTCATGAAAGATGGAGTCAATCATACCATTAAAAAATGATGATTCCAACTGAATATCCAAACCTACTTGTCCTTCACTTTCAATTGGTTCTTCATTAAACTTAGGTAGATCACTCTCCCGACCATGAGGCTGCCGTCGTGGAGAATGCACGTATAATGGGCTCTCAAAAATAACTTTCGACTCGCTATCGTCATCATCGAGTGTTAGGGCTGGGTTTTGCACAAAGGTTTGGGTCAGCTCCTCAACTTGTCCTCTCAAGTCTTCTATTTCTATATTTCGAAGGTCTCGCTTTCGCTGAATTGGCTCATTCCCGGTATCTAGCTGTTGAAAACGTCCTCGAGTCATGATGCCGTATCAACGAGTACTACTATCCACAAGAATCGACGGTCTGATACCACCTGACGCGACAGAAAATTCATTGCCAGCTAACAACTGGAAAATATAGCTGTATTTTAGAGAGAAACAAAAAAACTGAGAAAAAATCAATAAGAATAAGGTATAAACATGCAGATCCGAGTCATCCACCCCACACCGCTCCCTCTAACATGTTAAGTTTTTTTCATTCAACAAAATCTTTCCAATATAATGGAGTTCCTTCCTTTTATAAAGGTTCTTCCCTTTGTTGAACATCCTATTTCCCTTCTTCTTCTAAACCTCCTTTCTAATTAGACTTCCTTACCTAAAGATAACTCCAAATATTTATCCCTAGCTAAACATGCAAAAGAAAACGATAGGTTCAACGTAACAAAATAAAAAGACAACCTAGGAAACAAAAGTTTCGCTAAAAAAACAACTCATGCAAAAGAAAGAAAAACAGACCTGCAAATTCACCAAGAAAACTTCCTGACAGTTAAAAATTCACCTGCAGCCAACAATATGCAAATATAACCACGCTTTAGAGAGAAAACAAAAACATCGAGAAAATATCAGCAAAAAAAAACATAAATTTGCTGATCCATGTCCTCTGCCACACGCCACAAGAAAATGAGAAAAAAAAATACACAAAAGCTTTCTCTCTCTAAAATATTGAGTGTTTTTTTTCATTCAACAAATCCTCGAATACAATGGACGTCCCTTCGTTTTTATAGAGGTTCTTTTCCGTTCACCTTCTAAACCTCCTTTCTAATTCTTAAAAGATAAGCTTCGTCCCCAAAAGATAACTCCAAATATTTATCCCAAGTCAACCTAACAAAAAAAAAAGACACCCTAGGAAACGAAAGTTTACTAAAAAACAACTCATCCTTTATAAAGCAGAAAACGGACCTACAAAACTTAAGGACTTATACTTCTTAAAAAAACAAATGCACTTCCCTAAAACAATTAGACTTTATTAAACTAAAAAAAAGGGACCATACTAATCCAATTTCTAAAAGAAAATCCTAATAAAAAATAAAAATACACCCGTAAAAATAAAAAAATAATTAAGTCTTAAAAACTTGAGAAGAACAAAAAATATTGAATTCATCCAATCTTAATCCGCATCATGCTCCCCTAATTGGAGAAAACCAGTCCTCGAGTTTTGAAATACACTAAGATGAACTTTGTATTAGTCATGCAGCCTTCTTAAACCCGAATACTGTAAACATAATTGTAGGACATATGGGTTTTATACTAATCAAAACACAATGATTGTGCACTAGAACTGATAACCCTAGAAGAATGGGTCGCTGGAGATTCATAGAAATTATTTATGCTTAGCCCTAAAATATATAAGGGACCATTTTTAAAATGACAAATTTTGATGAAGGAAGCAACTTCACTTATTAATTCTCCTTTGAAGCCTTCATTTGTTTCTTCCTAAAATATCTCGCTTTGCTTAAACTCCTCTAGGTTCGAGTCAATATCTTATTTCTCTATCTCTCCATTGACTAGGAGATTACATATCTTTGCTCCCTTTAAGCCAACATCTTTTCTCTCATCTTGTTCTTCGTCAATTATAGACCCTTCATAAAAAATGGGGACACTCGTGTTATCAAGGAATAATGATTCTAACTAAAGATCCAAAGTGATTTATTCCTCACCTTCAATTGGTGTTTCATCAAACTTAGCAAGATCAACTTTGACTTCGAAATAACATAATTTATTATCCTGAACAAGAGGCTTCCAACATGGAGCGTGTGCATAGATTAGGCTCCGAAAGTAGCTTCTAACTCACCACCGTCATAATAGTGTGTCAGGGAAGGATGATCGTGCCAGGATCTACCTCGCTCGGGCCCCGTTGGGGACTCGGGCCCGATGGACCCCAACGCGGACAACCGCTTGACCTCACGAGAGTGTGTGTGTCTCGCGTGCCATGTGCGGATAGGTATTACCAACAGTGAGAGGATTTTAAAGGAATGAAGAGGTGGACTCAAACACCTACCTTACCATGGTTGAGTTCGTGGGATACGCCCAGGCTATTGCCCTCTTAGATCAATGAACGAAAGCCTTACAGTTGTCCAACAACGTGGATTGAATTCGGCCCCCTCTCTAAACTCGACACCTCACTTGGATTCTCACAGGAAAACTGCTAATGAAATCCACTTAAAGTAAACTCCTCTTTGATGTGCTTTATGAGTTAATGGCTCTAGTTTTGGGGGGTAGGGTGATAAGGAGAAGTAGGTAAGAAAGAGCAGAAAGAGAGGAATAAGAGTAGATTGATGGAAACTTGGTTTAGAGATAAGAAGAGGAAGAAGAAAATGAAATAAAAGAAGTAAAGAGATGACCCGAAAATTGGGCAGCCTTCTGGCGTATCCTCTCTTAGGAGGTATTATCGAAGACAAGGAAAAGCACTAGGTTCGAGACCTTGGTACCTAGAGGATTTAGAAAGTAGAGTTCCACGGATTTAGAAAGTAGAGTTCCACGACTGGGCCCATAACTATGTCACTAACCCAAAGAGCCCTCTAAAAGTGATCAAGGGAGAGAAGAAAGTGAGTGAGTGAGTGAAGAGAGAGAGAGAGAGAGAGAGAGAGAGAGAGAGATGAAAGCCCCTCTTAACCCAAACACTTTGTGACTCAGTGCTTAGAGTAGTAAAAGGGGTAGAACTCTAAAAAAAACTAACTCAAGATGACCTCAACCCGAGTGATCGAGTATAAGATAATTAGTGTCTCTTATAACTCAACTACGCTCCACGAGTAGATGGTTGGAGTAGCAGTCCAAGAGTTAGCTAGGGAACTATCTCAGGAAGACCCCAAATCGTGTTCTCAAGGGTGAAAGAAATAGTGAATAAGAGAGGGAATGAATAAATGATCAAATAAAAGTAAAATAAAATGAGTATGAAGTCAAGATATGATTAAGAGAGAGAGGTAAGTGTTTACAATGAGAGTAAAATGGATGAAAGGGGTTAAGGATGATGAACCCACTATTTGAGATCATTTTCTATCACTTGTATCCTGGATGCAAATAAGGAGAGAGCTGTTCGTGACCTAAGTTCGCAGGTACCAAAATACCTGTGGACTATGGAAGCTGTAGGTCAATAAGCCCTGATCCAAAAGTGAAATTTTTGACAGTCTCAGAATGGCTTAAGAAGGTTCAGGATTGTGGCTAAGGGTCTCCTAAGGACACTTTTCCAGTTATATCGCAATTCGACAAGTTTTAGGTAGTGCAGATGACAAAATAGTTTTGGAAAATTCTGCGTCTATCATGCTGAACATGGACTCTGAACTAAAACACCATTATCGAAGAGTTAAATGGTCTCCAGACAATCACTATTGGATTTAAAACATTTGAAAATCCCTGAGTACCAAATTTCGGCACATTTGAACACTCATAGAGCAAGTTATGACCACATTACCGAAAATGGGTAGGTCGTACACTATTACGGTGCACCTTCAGTGAACCAGTTTCCATCAATGGAAACTGTGGTTCTCAAGTTTGGGAAAAACATCACATGGCCATATCTTCCTCATCTCGGGTCGGATTGAGCCCGAATTTTGGGAGGCCTCAAACGGATCTCGGAAGATCGTTAAGATTGCGAGTCTGATTCAAAATTTTAAAGATTGTTGGTGCAGGTGAAAAATCATCATTTTGTCCCTATTTTCTTAATTTTTTAATTGTTAATTTCTATCAATTAGGTTAGAAATTGATCATCCACCCATGTTTGGGCCCCACTTCTGTATACGGATTTACTCTCTATGAGTAAGAACCCCTCCTTAATTAATAAAAAATTCCCCTTTGCTCGAGTTTTGGGTCACAGCTTGGAGAGAGAAAGAAAAGAGAAAATTTGAACGGGTACCCCTAAGTAACTTTCTCTCTCCTCTCTCCTTTTCTCTCTCTTCTCTCCTCTCTCTTCTTTCTCTATCTTCTCTCTCTCTCTCTCTTCTTTCTTCTATCCTCTCTCTTCTTTCTCTCTTGTTTCTTTCTCTCCTTTCTCTTCTTTCTCTCTCTTCTTTCTCCTTCTTCTTTCTCCCCTTTGCTTCTTTCTCATCTTTCTCTCTCTTCCTTCTCTCTTTCCTCTTTCTTTGTCTTCTTTCTCTCTTTCCTTTCTCCCTCTTTTTCCTCACAAACAGCCGCAAGCCGTCGTCTGTGGCCTCTCCTTTTTTTATCTTCTTTCTCTCTCTTCCTTCTCTCTTTCTTCTTTCTTTCTCTTATTCTCTCTTTCCTCTCTCCCTCTTCTTTCTTCATAGACGGGAGCAAGCTGACGTCTGTGGCCTGTTCTTTCCTTCTTTCCTTTCTCTCTCTTCCTCTTTCCTTTTCTTTCTCCTCTTCTTTCCTTTTTCTCTTCTTCTTTCCTTTCTCTCTCTTCTGCTTTCCTTTTCTTTCTCCTCTTCTTTCCTTTCTCTCTCTTCCTCTTTCCTTTCACTCTCTTCCTCTTTCCTTTTCTCTCTTCTTCTTTCCCATCTTTCTCTTCCCCTTTTTTTTCTCTCTCTTCTTCTCTCCATTCCTTTCTGTTCTTTCTCTCTGTCTTTCCCTCTCTACAGGGGCAGTGATGTGAGCCTACCCTTTTTGGCAGGCTTTGTTGTGGTCTCCATATTCTCTCTCTGTCTCTCTCCACTCACAGGGGCAGTGACGTGGGCCTATCCCTTTTGGCGGGCCTAGCTGCCGTCCCTGTATTTTCTCTCTACTTTCTCTCGTTCTTCACAAACGGTAGCTAAGCCGCCGTTTGTATGCCCTCTTCTCTGCTTTTTCCCTCTCTCTCCTTTCACAGACGACAGCTAAGCCACCGTCTGTGTTCTCTTCTCTTACCTCTCTCTTTTCACAGACGGCAGTCAAGCCGTCGTTTGTGTTCTCTTTCTCCCCTCCTTCTTCATAAACAACAGTAAATCGTAGTATGTGTTATCTTTCTCCCCTCCTTCTTTACAGACAACAACAAGCTACCGTTTATATTCTCTCTCTCTTCTTTCTTCAAGGACTGCAACAAGCCGCTGTTTATATTCTCTTCTTCCTTCTTTCATCACAGGCGACTGCAAGCTGTCATCTGTGTTCTCTCATTCTCTCTCTTTTCTTTTTCTTTCACAGTTGGCAACAAGCCGCTGTTTATGTTTCTTCTTTCTCTTTCTTCACAAATGGCAGTAAGCCGCCGTCTGTGCTCACTTACCTTCGTTTCTCTCTTTATCTCCTTATCTTTATTTTCTTCTTTCTAATGTCTTCTCTCTATCTCATTCTCTTTCTTTCTCTTCTTTCTAAAGTTTCTTCTTCATCTAACCCATTTTCTCTTCCCCTTTACTGTATATTAGGAGTCTCTTGTCAAGGAGACATCGTAAGGCTGTCGAATCGACACGGACTCAATCATGTCATTTTTTATTTTTCTTTGAGTACTCACGCACTTGTGCGCTCACCCTATGAAAAGGTGGGGTCCTCAGAACTACTTGGCTGTATTCTAATGTGTGTATGTGTTTGCAGGTAGGAAAAAATAAGCCAAGGGAGACGATTTCGAACTAGGCCACAGGCCAGGGGGCATTCTATGTGATCTAAGAAGGTACCCATGCGAGTTAGCCCAAGAAAATCATGGACCCCCATGAGGTAAGTCCCTCCTCACGACCTTAATTCCCCTCTCACCGGTTGGTATTCTTGCCTGCATCTTGTTAACGCGGTTCACGAGAAAGCGACCCTTAGACTGCCTTTGACCACTATCTGGGTTCGAGTCTTCTTAGACCAGGCCTTGTATTTCTGCTACATACATATCTCACTACTTGGGGCTGTCCTCTGATTGCTCTTAGCCAAGCACAGGAGAGACGACCCCCTCGTCGTCCCTCCTAAGACATGCTTGCTCACTCTATGAGGGATGGTCACAAGGCCACTTCCTCACAAACACATGCTCGTAATCATCGGCCTCGGCCACTTAAGGCCCGACCTATTGCTTAAGCCTGGTTTGACCCTCAGGTCACCCGGAACCCTTCTGTGAGTGGCACACATGTGTTACCCCCATGGGCAACTCCAAGCTCCCGACCGAAAGGTCATTGGGAGCTGTCCCCTCCTATGTTCTTCCTTCTCCTCAAGACGAACCGTTCAAGACATGGTACTTGAAGACTTTTCCTAAGAGTATCATCTTGAAGAACCCTCTTCAAATTGGCCCTATCTTCGGTGCCCATAAAAGAGCTCAGGGCAATGCTCCATTCCCCGTATCTCCCGAACCCAAGATAGAAGCTCGAGCTGCCTGCTGTCTCTGGCCCACATTCCTTACTGCACCTCATGGAGACGACTCTGTCGTGTTCGAAGAAAGCGGAGCATTCTTAGTCACGGTCCCAGTCTCGGTTCTGAAGGCAAGTACACTAGAACCAGAGAACTAAATATGACCAAGGCCTACGAATTTTGCCAAGAGAAGAGCCCATGGCACCCAGGGCTAGCAAGCCTATTGATCCTCTGACCTAGAATCCTTTTTATCCACCACAGCTACAACAGAGCATGAGATAAAAGACATGTTTATGTTGCAAAATCAGAGAGATCTTCAGACGAAGATCCCTTAGATCTGAACACCATAAACTGATTTTCTTAAAAAAAGTGATTGAGAGTGGGAAAAATCAAATTCTGATTTGAGGCTAGATTTACTCAGAAATGAGTAGATTCTCTCTCAGATCAGTGACAGAGCCAGCATCGATCCAAAAAGCATGAAAAAATAAAATAAATATAAATCATAAATTTAACAAAGTAATTAAAAAATAAAGAACAAAAGAATGAGAAAAATACCTAGCCAGGCCAGTTGGCTTGTCAAACCCGAGGCTTCGAGGCCTCACTTGTATCAGGACCGGCTGCGCTTATGTCGTGCGTCCCCTTTTACCTCTTTTTGAGGTCATTTTCTATCACTTGTATCCCCGATGCGAATAAGGGGTGAGCAGTTTGCAACTTAGGCCCGCAAGTGCCAAAATGCTGGTGGACTACAGGAACCGTCGGACAATAAGCACTGATCTGAAGAGAAAATTCCAACAGTCTCAGAATGGCCCGAGAACGTGCAAGAACGTGGCCAATGGTCTCATAAGAACACCTGCTGTTTCGTCACAATTCAACGAGTTTTGGATAGTACAGACATCAAAACAGTTTCAAAAAATCTTGCCTCTATCATGTTGAAAATGGGATTTGAACTATAACACTATTATCGGAGCGTCAAAAGTGTCTCTAGACTCTCGCCATTGAATTTAGAACGATTGAAACCCTTGGGTACAAGTTTTCGTCGCATTTCGACGCTTATGGAGCAAGTTATGGCCAACTTATCCAAAATGGGTAGGCTGTGCATTATTATGGTGCACCCTCGACCAACCAGTTTCCATTAATGAAAACAATGCATCACCATACCAGGGGCAAACTTTTATATATTCTTCATCCCAGGTCAGATCGAGCTCAAAGTTTTAGAGAACATTCATCTCATCGACTCGGTCGGTTTGATATAAGGTACACATGGTGACATGGCCCGAGCTGGGAGAAATCAAAAAGAAAAGTTCGCGAAAAAACTCAAAAGTTGCAGGAAAATTCCAGCCACGCGTCTCGTCGATCAAACTCCCATATCACAACGGTTGCTAGTCGGATCGACCTCAAACCTGACCCATTACGAGTGCGAGGTCAAAGGCTTCATTTGAGCCAAACCTCGCACATTATGGATGGTCAGATTCGATGCATGATGAGTTCGAATATTTTGCAATTCCAGCCACTGGAATCCAAATTCCTTCCAAAGTTTCCCAATTTGGAAAGCAGTCATCCAGGCATCAAATCGAGCTGTTCTTTTTGCAGAACAATCGTGGCAAACTGTTCGTCACTCTATAATCAAGAAATTAGCGAAAAACACTAAGAAATATGCTGAATCTTAAAATCAATATTGCACATTTTTCCATGTTTTGCAACATCATGATCATGGTGTGAAACTCAGATCCACGGCCCGAAGTTGGTACCACAATGATCATCTTCTCGAGCTTGTCAAGAAAACAGTAATCTTTCTACTGGATGGTGATTAGAAGAGCCTTGAATCAGCCATAGAAAGTCCGCATGATTGAACGGCCATTATAAGGACTAATTTGGAATTACTCAAATTGTTGGTGCAAGAGCAAAATCGTCATTTTGCCCCATTTTCTTATATTTCTTTAATTGCTTTAATACCTAATTTTCTTCAATTAGGTTAAGTTTTAATCATCCACCCATGTTTGGGCTCCACTTCTATATAAAGAATGTATCATCTCAATGTAAAGGACTCCCTTTTTGGATGAATAAAAATTTTCTTTTCTCTTGAGCATTGGGACATGACTTGGAGAGAGAAAGAGGAGAGAGAAAATTTAGACAGGTAACTTTAGGTAATTTTCTCTCTCCTCTTCTCTCTCTTCTTTCTCTATTTGTCTTCTTTCTCTCGCCTCTCTTTTTATTTCCTCTTTCCTCTCTCTTCTCTCTCTCCTCTTGTTTCTCTCTCTTCTCTCTCCCTCTCTCCCTATTCTCTCTCTTTTCTCTCTTCTTTCTCTCTTTTTCTCTCTTCCCTTTCCTCTCTTCTTTCTCTCTCTTTTTTCTCTCTCCTCCTCTTTCTCTCTCTTCCGCGAAGGGTTGTGGCAATACCTGTCGCCAATCCCTAGCTTCTCTCACGCCCTCTACCTATAACATATGGCGATGTCTATCACCACTCGTAAAGTATCCTGGCGATACCTATCGTCGTCCATGAGCTCCCTTCACGCGCTCGGTGCCCATCGCCATTTGTGAACTTTCTTCGTGCGCTCGGTGCCTATCGCCTTCCGTGAGCTCCTGTCACGCACTCAGCGCCTATCGCTGTCCGGAAGCTTTCTTCGTGCGCTCAGTGCCTATCACCATCCACGAGCTCTCTTCATGCACTCGGTGCCTATCGCCGTCCGCTAGATTCCTCCGTGCGCTTGGTGCCTATCGTCGTGTGCAAGATCCTCTCTGTGGCACGACCATCGTCGTGCCCTACACAAGAAGTTATCGCCGCCGGTGAAGGGACGTGCTGCCTTCTCGCATTGCCCATCGTGATGCCTAATGCAGCCTGTAGTTCCCTGTTTGCCCCCATTTTCCATGAGCAGTGGCGTCCAGCGCCGTTAGGACCTCCTTCCCTTATTATCTTGTGCTTTCTACTCATTCTCTCCCCTTCTCACTTGGCTGAGGGTAGACTTGGTCTAGCGTTGCCATAGAGATCTGGCTATAGAACATTATTTCCGCTGTGTTGGTCCTTAGTACCATGCCCATCTTACGGTCACACCAGATTAGGACAGTCATGTCGACCTTGGTTTCGAGTAGTATGATCTGAGTTACCGTGCCCGTCATGCTACCACTTTGAGTCGATCATTGTACTTGTCAAGCTATCCAGCTAGTCTCGTCCCCTTGTCGAGTCCCCTCTTCTTTTCATCACCCTAATTTCTCACCTTCTCATCCATATGAAGGTGAATTGCTCTAAGACAAGGGTGGTCATTCGGCCCGCTTGTTATGCAAATTAACCACAGTAGTGTTGTGCAGAGAACAAGGAGATTGTAGGTCAAGGGAGGCGATTTCGAACCAGCTAAAGCAGGTGGGGGGCTTTCCGTCGTGATCTAAGAGGGTGTTCGTGTGAGTAAGCCCTAGTAAGTCACGGACCCAAGTGAGGCTGATCCCCACCTCACATCCAAAATTCCTCTCTCACTAGTTGGACACCTGCCCTTGATCTGATAATGAAGTTCTCGAGAGAGCGAACTCAGGTCTCGAGTCTTTTGAACCCAAGACACGTGTCACTCGATCACCAAGATCGGGGGAGGCGACATCGAGGCACTTAACCAGCTTGGTGACTCCACTGTGGACTTATTACCCCTTCGTTGGTTTGCTCTTGTTTGATCAGTTTCACCTTTTACTTTCTGCACTACTTTCTATGTCAACGAGGTTATTCAACCCGTTCATCCGAGTCGGGGATTTTCTCATCCCTGTGCTCGTGACCGTCCCAGGTTGCCTCCTTCCCTGCACTCCTTCTGAGTCCGGACTCACAGTTCGGCTCCCAGGTGCTTTCCTGGGTTGGTGCGAGAAGGGACTTAAAGGTCCCTGACTCCCCACTTCCTCGCCCTGGTGGACCCTCCACTAAGGCCCCTTGCATTGGTTGCACATCCGCTGCTGCACACAACACGCACCCTGCTACTGGCAAGTCCCTTTCCAGTCATATTGCTATGGTATATCAGAGGGCTGCCCTATCCACTCTCGTGAAAGGCAAGCGAGTTGCCATAGGTTCTGAGGGTTGCCGTAAGGCTACCCCCAAACTCCCTCACTGCTCTGAACCTTTATACCTAGAGGCTCGACACATCGAGGCAGAGACCATACGACCTCCACCTCTTGTACACACCTAAAGGCTCATGGTCCAACCACTCGAGCCACACCTCGGGGCAACTTTCATGCTGCCTCGAACTCGTGTTCATGGCTAAGCCTTCTCATGCAAAACCCTGTGCAGGCCATGCATCCCAAAGTTCGAGGAAGCGTCAGTTCTGTACTAGCTCGAGCACATGAGGGCCGACTGCTCTGTCCTCCCTCTCAGCTAACACAACTTCACCCTGTGAGAGATAGGTTCCTACCCGATCCCTCACAGACACAAGCACGTGGGTCTCGACCTCCTAAGGTTGAACCAGTTGAGCAAACTCGGGCTGACCCCCAAGTCACTAGGACAGCTAACCACAAAGGTGCACACGCACTAACTTTGCAGGCTCCTCCCCTATTCTGACTCAGGCGGAGTCATGAACCAACTCTTTATTCTGTCACTCTCCCTTCATCAGTCAAGTACCTCGAGACCTGGT
>NW_006494865.1:189908-241632 GCF_000471905.2 Amborella trichopoda
GCCTCCCCAGGTCAGACATGCACCGGGGCCCCTCAAGGAAATTCAAGGTAATGACCTGATGTCGGACAGAGACCTCTAGCCTCCAAGGTAGAAACCCAAGTTGCCTTCTATCCTTGGACCCCACTCTCTTTTCCAATTAATAGACACAACCCTCTCATGCTCAAGAAAAGTAGGGTAGTCTAAATCTCAGGCCTGGTTTTGTGATGGAGTCCACAACAACCTCAAGATTTAACATAAGAGAGCCCTGTAGATCCTGGCCAGAGAAGCCTCTAAGGCAGTTGAGGTCCTCACCTTAGTGACCTCCTGCCTTATAATCCCTTTTTCCCTCTTCAAATGTTATAAC
The DNA here is from genome assembly GCF_000471905.2 of Amborella trichopoda. The sequence goes on from NW_006494865.1 coordinate 190,252, forward strand.
CTGAGCAGGTCCAATAATAGTGCTCGGTGATCACTGCCCAGAAGCCACGGTCCCAAGACTGTCGAGAACCGGTCCTCACAAGGTCAGCGTACAAGGCTTGAGTCTAGTCACGGTATGTTAAGCCCCTGCAGACCTACTTGCCACACATGACTCGCTAACCCCAGCAGTCCACTACTCCACCTGGCTTTGACCCTCCAGAAGAAACAATCAGTGTCATGGTGATCAACGAGCTGGACGACACCCAAGAAGAGCGGATGAACAGGTTCAAGATAATGATGTAGTCCATCCTCGAAAAGATGAAATGCCTAGAAGCCTTCAAGTCCCCTTCATCTCACAATGAGACCGATCCCCCATCTGGTGAACACACCGTTCCTAGGCAAACTCCCCCACAGGTCTCCCAAGGTAGCTCTGCTTCCTGTACGGTTTCACAAGCAGATATAGATGTCATGGTGACCCACAGTCTTAAGAACAAGGTCCCAGGCATGTAAGAGGCCACACTTTACCAAAAGTCGTATCCCTCGTACATCGACTGAGTGCTGTTTCGCTCAAACTATAAAAAAGGGAAGTTCCCCCTGTTCAATGGTACTACAACCCCACACCATCATACTGCTCACTTCCAAGCGGCTTGGCGAGAGACAGTAACAGATGGGTGAATCCTCCTCCGTCAGTTCGTCGAAACTCTTGAAGGGCCAAGCTTCTAGTGGTATGCTCGGCTGCCTCCAAACTCGGTGTACACATTGCAAGAAATGGAGCAGTTGTTTTACCGACACTTCTACGAAGTCTAGAGAACTGTGGAGACCATCGAGATCCTCACTCCGACTCAAGACCCTGGTGAGCCAGTTTCATCGTCTGATGGAGAGAGTTAGCAACCTTTCATGCCAAGCAGTTCAAACCTGCATACGAAATATGCTGCGCGAGATCACTCTACATGTTGAGGCCTCTAATCCAACCTCCGTGTCAAAGCTCATCTCTAAACCAGTTCGTATAGAAGGTTTGTCTAAGCACCATGGTGGATCTCGTCAGCAACCCTCTAGCTCGAACTCTCACTCCAACAATCAGGGCAACCAGCAAAAATTGGTGATCGGTGTGGCTGTCATTGTGATTGACACTAAGAATGCCGCCCCTCAAACTCTAAACCTCTCCAAGGCATAAACATCTCAGGACGGGGGCAAGCAGCAGTCCTATAACTGGGTCCCGCCTCCTAAAAATATTAATTGAAGCGACTACTAGATCTAGCACCAGAACAAGGTCTATCCTTTTGACAAGGAGTGGGTTCCTGCACTGCTTCGACTACTAATGGAGCAAAGCATGATCCAGCTACCAGAAGTAAACACTGAAGAACAAGTTGAACAGAAGACACACGAGAGGTACTGTGCCTATCACAAGAAAGTAGGCCACCCCACTCAAGACTGTTATAAGCTCAAAAACACTATCAAAGCCCTTATCAAAGATACTAACAAAGAGTTAAAGAAGGCTTTCGGGCAACTGAGGCTTCTCACATAGTGACAATCCAAGAGGTGACGAGGCACCCGCTATCCTCCGTACACTATTCTCCATAATGCTTGAAGAAGGACTTGTCATGCTCAAGCAGACAAGGCATCCAAAGTTCCTTCCTCTAGGAACTGAGAACCTCTGGTGCGTGTATCACCAGACATGAGGCCATGACCTAAGCGAATGCACCGGCTTCCATGAGCTCTGCGCAAAGAAGATGCAACAATGCTAGGAAGTTCATGGTAACCCAGAAGGACACCCTCAAGTCCCTCTTCCACCAGTGCCAGAAGAACTTCCGACACCTGCCCCAAGAAGCTCAGCTAGACCCTCTACAGGCCTTCTTCGAGAGGATGGTCCAACAGGGACTTGTCACTCCCAAGCCTGTCAATCAGCCGAGGTATCTTGCCCAAGGAACAGAAAACCTTTGGTGCCCATATCACCAAGTATCACGAGTTGAAAGAATGCTCTGAGTTTGAAGCTGTAGTTGCTGAGAAGATACAGAAAGGCCACATTGTTTGTGTCGTCCTTCCAGAACTCTTCCAAGCCATCGCTCCCATTTAATAGGAAACCCCGCTACAGGTCCCCTATGAGCATACACTAGCCCCTTCAGAGCCCTCGACTTCTTAGCCATGGGAAGTCTACCATGGGGGAAGTAGGCTCAAAACCCTGAAGCGTGAAAAAGTCCACCAAGGTAGGACTACACATCAGCCTGATAGAGTGGACCAAACACCTCCTCATGAATCCAAAAGGAGACGAGCACCCAGATCAGCTCGCTGAAGGAACCACATTTGTCAGCCACCAGTTGAGGAAGAATTCCTTAGGCCCCTTCCTCCACTGTCAACCTTACAAGACTTCATCCCGGGAGCAACCTGCGTTATCCTATCATCCAATCAGGCGGACCTCCTTGAGTCACCAACAGCTCGAGATCTATCCAATGCGGGTGATGATGCTAAAAGCACCCCCCAACGGTCAAAGCAGGGGCAAGACCTAAAATACCCCCTATGCACGTCCAATTCTGGTGACAACGTAAAAAGCTGCCCAAAACATTCTAACTTTTCTTCTCCTCCCTCCTCTCCTATTTCTTCCACCGGTGCAGCTGGGTAACTTTGACACTCTAAATAGAGAGCTCGAAGGTACCAACATCAGCAGGTCGTAGCGGAAGCACCTAAGAAAGATGGTGGCCTAGACGGTAAGATTCTCGATTGTCGCTGACGCCCTAGCAGCCCAAGCCAAAACAGAGCCATCTTCAAGCTACTCTTCAAAAGTGGCCTCCCATATGGTGCATATCTTGGAAGTACCATCTGCATGGGGCAAATGAACCTGAGACAGGGAAAGAAGCTGCAGCCCACACCTCAAAAGTTCAAGGTCCTTAAGTTTCTTGATCCTTCACTTTTCCCTAAGCCTCAACCTCAAACCTCTTCATCCTTAATACAAATCCCTATTATTTCCCCATCTCACCCGCTGAACAACAAAGTCAGCCAGTGTCACAAACTAAAAGTCAACCAAAGACTGTTCTTAAACCTACCCTTCCACTTACACCAGTGACTGGATCAGGAAAACAGGATATTAATGAGGATAAAGTGAAATATGCCGTAATTGGGCATTTGAGAAATCTTCCAGTCGTTCTAAGTATCTATGATGCCCTTATGTTGTCTAGAGACTATCGTATGGCCCTGGTGCAAGCTCTTTATAACCCAGAGGTGTATGAAAGTGAAGTGGAGCCTATTGAGGTTGACCCAACCATCATGAGTGGGTGCTTCGCAATCTCTGTTTCTGAAGATGACCTTTAGATGGGAAGAAAATTTCACAATTACCCCCTCTTCGTGAATGGTAAATTACATGCTTTCCCTATCGATCGAATCATACTAGATGGAGGGTCCTAGTTAACCTGATTCCTAGAAGGATCCTCACTCGATTAGGATTATGATCTGACGACCTCACTCCTACCCACATCACCGTGCAAGGGTTAAACCAACAAGGAGAAAAGTCGGTTGGGACAGTTTGTCTTCGCCTCAAGTTCGGTGACCTCAACGATTATGCTCAGTTTCATGTAATCGACACTGATATGTCTTACAATGTCCTCCTCGGCTGCCCTTGGATTCACCATCAGAGGGTGGTTCCTTACACGCTCAACCAATGATTCAAGTACAGCTGAGAAGGGAGACAAAACACAGTCTATGCAGATAAGAGGTCGTTCCCTGGAGTTGAGACTCACTTTGTCGTTGCTAAGTACTATTTCACAAACCTTCCAGCACCAGAAAAGTCAAAGGATGATGATTGGAAGCTTGTGAGAGAGACAAGACCCTCGTCTCATGATGATGTTGAAGAAACGAACATGTTCAAAGAAGAGGAAAGACAAGGAAAGATCCTCCCTTTGACTCCTATCTACCCAAGTATACCTTGCCACCTCTCCGAGGTCATGCTGCCATCCCGCAAAGATGAAGCTTCCCCCTCTACTTCTAATTCGTCAGAACAAAAGGGCGAGCTAGAAGCAACTCTGAGACTGAGGAAACCCTAAAGGAAGACCTTTCAGCATCGAGGGTCACCTATATGCCGGACCAGCAAAAGGTTCTGCACGTCCCCACACTCTTTTAGAAGAAGAATTGGCACACCAACCACCAAGGAAGGTACTCGAAATTCCATCCTCCATGAACAAGGGGATCACCAGCGGCCAAGAGAAGGTCTTACATCTCTCAAATGCTCCCGAAGAGGTACAGGTGGACAAGAGTTAGCCCTCTAGCTCTCAGGAATAAGACCACATGGCAGAGCTGAGAAGTGAGGTTCATAGCCTCTAGAATCAGTTGGAGGTTATGCACGTTGCTTCAAAGCACTTGAAGGAGTTTGTCCCTAAGACTAAGACTTATGAGGAGCTCAAAAGCAATGCACCTCGAATCAAAGCCAAGGCTCCCCCAGATTGGAGTATTTATAGCGAACATGCTCACCAACTCATGTTAACGATGAATTATGAGCCCTGTCCAATCAAACATTGGGGGGTGAGGAAGCAACTTCTTCCCCATTCGAGGTCATTGAAGCGACAACAAGCTATCAGAGGATGAAGCAAGGAATGGGATATCCTTTTTCGCCTCACACAGTGAAAGGACAAAAGCAATAAAAAAGAGAAGGAAGAACAAAATTCATGTCGCACAAGAAAGAGAAAAGAATTGTTCCATTCATAAATCAAGAGGGAATTACCATCTTCGTTTTTTTACAATAAGAAGAAATGAAAAGAAAAAGAGAAACAAGCCATGGGCAAAATCGATCAATTGCTTCATTCATCTTCTCCCTGTATGTTGCAGCTGATACCTTCACCCGCTCGATTTTACCCTTTAACCCTGACTTCAGCTCTGCCTCATGCTCCATCAAGGCGGTCCCTTCTTCCAAGGAGTACTAGAGGGCCAAAATGTCATCAAGAACCACCTTGTCCTTTGCTTCTCAAGCCGCAGTCTCCTTCTCCAGCTTAGCAACCTTCTGCGTCAGCTCTAATATCTTCACCCTCAGAGCCATCGCCTTGCAGTGGTTGGCGATGACCACCTCAACGAGGTCTGATCTCTAGGAGATTGCAACCTCCTTCTATTGCAATTGAGCTTCTACTAGTTTACGGCAGCGCTTGAGTGAGGACTCCAAAGGAGGTAACTGCATTCAATCCAGCCGCTGCGCAATTGCTTCTTCGTGCAAGACCTTTGTTCTTCACCCTTCCAACTCATTTACGACGTTATCAAATAAAGGGATGATCTCTGGTACTGCCCCTGCAAGGGTGACTTGCCTCAACTGCTGGATTACACCACTAAGTTCAGTAAGAGGCAGACCCTTTAGCCTCTGCACGCCCAGACGAAGCATGTCCATCAATATGCCGTGCAGCCCACTCAAGCTAGTCCTAAGCAGTGCTGCTAAGGCTGCTGCAACAGGAAGAGTATCAGTCTCCACGATAGAACCCGAAAGGGTTATTGCTGCGTGCCTCATCAAGGAGCTATCGCCTCGAGCTTCGTCAAGGACCTATCGCAGCGAGCTTCGTCAAGGACCTATCGCTGCTCGCTTTGCCTAAAGGCTATCGTCGTGCTCTTTGTTAAGGAGCTTTCACTGCGTGCTTCATCAAGGAGCTATCATCGCGTGCTTCGTCAAGGAGCAATCGCCACTCACTTCGTCAAGGAGTGAACATCGCGTGTCTCACCAAGTTGTTAACGTTGTGTGCTTCACTCAAGGTCTAATGCCGCGTGCACCATCCAATACTTAGTACCGTGGCATGCCATGACACTCCCATCCGGACCATCGTCCGGCCTCCTCAAGAAGTTCATTCCCTGCACCACAGCCTCACTCCTTAAAGAAGTTGAGCCCCCAATTATGACTTTATTCCCCATGGAGTAACATTCTCCCCACACAAAGATCCATGTTGCATGACTTTAAACTGCATAGCCTTGGTCCGTGATGCATGACTTTAAACTGCATAGCCTTAGGTATGTGTTGCATGACTTTAAACTGCATAGCCTTGGTCCATACAGCATGACCTTAAACTGCATAGCCATAGTCTAGGTGCATGACCCTAAATTGCATGGTCCAAGCTATATGACCTTAAACTGTAGCGGAGGTCTACTTGCACGACCGTATAACTGCATGGCCCTCGTTGCATGACTCTAAATTGCACAACCATAGTCTAGTTGTATGACCTTAAATCATAGTGCACGTCCTTGCCGCATGACAATAAAAGGCTTAGCACTACGGTCCAAACTACATGACCTTAAACTGTTGCGAAGGTCTAGTTGCACGACCTTAAACTGCATGGTCCTAACTGCATGACTTTGAACTGCATAGCCATGGTCCAAGCTACAAGACCTTAATACTGTACCGCACGGCATGGCAAATACTTCATACGCATAACTTTAACTAGATGGACCACTTCTTTGCTTGGTGTATTTCATCAACATCCCTAGTGGAGTTAGGTGTATGCAAAAAAAAAGGGGTTCGCACTTACCCCTTCAATCCCTAGGGAGTTAGGGACATTCTTATCCTTGCAACCCCCAGTGGGGTTGCATCTGCGCCCTACCTTGTCATTCTCAGCAAAGTTATATGCATACCATTACCCATCATCCCCTGGGAGTCATACTCGCCCTCTTAATCCCCAGTGAAGTTTAATCTTAATCTAAAGCTCCCTTCTCATGTATAGCCTTAGCTATTTTTATCCCCAGGGAGTCATATCGCTATCCACAGACCTATCCCCCATGGAGTTTCACCTACATGGAGATCTGCGCGATGGTCTGTGCTACATGACCTTAAACTGCACAACTATGGTCCAAGTGCACGACTCTAAAACTGTATGGTCCAAACTATATGACCTTAAACTGTAGCGGAGGTCTAGTTGCACGACATTAAACTGCATGATCTTAGTTGTATGACTTTAAACTACATAACCACGGTCCAATCTATATGACCTTAAACAATAGTGCATGTCCTGGCCGTATGATGTTAAATTGCTTTGCCCAGATCCAGGAGGCATGACCTTAAAGACGGCCCCGCATGTACGCACATGTCCTTTACGAGCATCTTCACGCACACCTTCCCTACCCAACCCATTTGTGTGTGTGCACCACCATCATTTCTTCCCTAGTGAATCCATTCACTTCATTACCATCATCCATCATTCCCCAATGAGTTTCACCCATGCTCATAAAACGTCAAACAATTTCACCACCCATACTCGTCCTCTACTAGTGGGTCACCACTTTTCACCAACCATTCACACATCATCCATCTTTCATAGGTAGCCTCTACCATCTCCCCAAAGTGAGTCAAAACCTTCACCATACTCACTCCATGACCTCCACAGGCTGCCATTCATCACCACTAAGGTCCAGCTGTATGACCCGAAATTATAGTGCATGTCTTGGCCGCATGACGTTAAAAGGCGTCACATAGGTCTCGAAGGAGACCCTAAACACGCGTTCACAAAAAAAATGGGCATGGTGTATGCCTGGAAAAGGGAACACCATGAGTAAAAATGACGGACGGGCATGGTCATGAAACCATGAGTAAAAGAGTTTCGTGAATAAAAATGTAGGCACGGTGAAAAACCCAAAAGGGCACCGTGAGAAAGAACAGATGAAAAGGATGGACATGGCTGCGAGGTCATGGGTAAAAGAGCCAAATAATAAAGGAGGTTAGTGAAAACCGTCTCTATGGTGCCACTTCCTCAGTCCAGATGAAAACCCACAAAGGGCTCTTGAACTAACAAAAACTAGGTTGACGCGGCACCATAGCCTCAACCGACACCCAATCGCCAAACAATCATAATCCTGGCTGATGAGGTCTACATAAAATCCTCAGCCGCTAGTATCCAATCACAACATAAAATGGCTCACCCGGGAGTGAGAGTCTCATAACATCTCACACACTTCAACTTCAAAAACAAAGAGAGTCCTTGAGGGTGAGGACAATGATTGAAAGATCCCTCCAAAATGTTAATGACCATCACAAAGGAAAGAAACTAACAAAGCCAAGACCCAACCTGCTGGAGACTTCAGGGTGATGCCTCGCCAAAAACCTTCCTTAGCCGACAGGCCTAGATCTTTGGGATAGGCCAATAAAAACCCCTCGAATGGACCTCACAGGATGGGGCCCACTAGGTCGTCTCGCTAAAATTCCCCCTAGTTAACAGGCTCAGATCTTCGGGACCCCCAACTGGACCCCGCTGGATGGAACTTACGGATATACCCTAATCATCAAAAGTAAACCTGGTGTAGCAGCAAACAATATCAACTAAAGGTTCATAGCACTTGGCCGCCAGATAGGCCTGATTCGGACCAATGAGGTCCCTACAAAATCCTCAAGCTGGCAAAATAGCAAATAGTCCCTTGAGGGTGAGGATTTCTACAGATCCCTAAAAAAGTCTCTTCTCCCCCTAATGTCTCCACAGATGGACCAATACATTGCATATAAACGTCTGAGCATCCTTTTCGAATGTTGTCCCTCTCATTTCTCTCAAAGAACAACATTCAGTGGGGAAAACTATTTGCAGACATTTTTTCAGCACCTTGGTCCTTAATGCGAAATAAAGGGAGAAGCTAGCGAATAAAGCTTAACAAATACTAAAAATTTTGACAATCTCATAATAGCCCCAGAACTGGCCAAGATCTTCATAATGAATCTCAAAAGTTTCCTATTAAGTTTCATAGAATTTCGACATATAAGGCAGTGCAGACTGAGAAACAGTTTTGACAAAATCAGCCTCTAGCACCCTGGAATGGACCCTTTAACTAGAACTATATTTTTGATGCGTCAATTTGTTTTGGGACCACTGCCATGAATCGAACACGGTTGAAAACCCGCAGGGGTTAAATTTCATCTTAAACAAACATTGCAAGAAGAAGTTATAGGCGAAAGAGCGCAACCGGAGGAGCTGCATACTATTCCCATGCGGCCACCCTGTAATTCAACTCCATCGAAGGAACAGTCACGAACAGTGACTTGTGAGACCTATATCTCACTCGTTTTGAGTCAGATCATTATCAAATTTTGTGAGCGTGTTCATCTCATCAAGATGAGCGTTTCGATATGTGGCACACCCCATGATGACACTGGAGCTTGAAGAAAAGCTAGAGAAAAGTTGCAGATTCGTGAAGAAAGTTACAGTAAAATCAGCAACATCACACCTCGCTCAACCAGCCAAATCATGCCACTCGCAAGCCCGATCGACATAAAACTAGTTCCATCCTGTGCGTAAGGTCTAAGGCTATCTAAAATCCAAACCTCGTATATGATGAATGCTCGGATTCTGCACAAAAAGCCAATGAAGTGACTTTAAATTTTGGCCAAAACTCCAAAGTTGTAAATTCTTCGTCCAAACCTGGAATCAAGCTTCGTTTGCTTCCACGTTATCGTGATGACATACTAAGTGTGATCCAGTGAAGAAATCACAAAAAAAATCAAGGAACGAGCACACTATCCATCCGAAGTTGCAAGATTCATCCAAATTTCAAGTCACATGATCGTGCCCTAAAAACACAATCCATGGATCGAAGTTGGTATCAAATAGATCGCCATGCCGATCCCTGCGAGAAAACAATCATCTTTCGATCAAGCGAGCATTAAAACAACCCCGGATCATCCATGAAAAGTCACGCACGTTATAGGGCAGCACAAGGACTGTTTTGGAATTCTACAAACTGTTAGGAAGGGGCATATCTGTCATATTTCACCCTATTTTCCTATTTCTTTTAATTCAGTAAAATCTTAATTTCTAGTAATTAGGCTTAATTTTGATCAATCCACCCATGTTTGGGCACAACTCTATATATACCACGTATTACCATTATACATAGACCCTTCATTCATTTGTCAAGGAGAACTTTGCTTAAAAAGATTTCTCTTTCTTCTCATTGTTGGGTCACATTTGGAGAGGAAGAGAGAGAAACGAAAAAAACTTTTGTATTTCGCTCTCTTCTTCTCTTTTCTTCTTCCCTTTCTTCTTCTCTCTCTTCTTTTCTTTCTTCTTCTTCTTCTTCTTCTTCTTCTTTTTCTGAGCTTCTCTCAGAGGCCATGCAAGGAAGTGGCAGTGTCGTGCATGCCCCTTCCCCTCTTTCCCCCTCCTACGGCTTCATAGGCCATGCATGACGATGGCAATTCCAACACCAACGCCATGTGCAAGTTTCCTTCTCCTCCTCTTCATTCGTCTCTGCCTCTCCGTGAGAAGTACAGACGGTGATGCTTATTGCCGCTCGTAGGGGTCTCACCTTGTTGTGCGTGTATCTAAGATGATGATGCCCGTCACCTCCCGTGAGGGTTCTGTCACCGTCAGCTGGCAACATTGCAGATGACGATGTCTATCGCCTCCCGTAAAGGATCTTGGTGATACCTATCATTGTCCGCGAGCTCCCTTCACGAGCTTGGTGCCAATCGTCGTCTGAGAGCTTTCTTTGTGCACTCCGTGCCTATCGCCATGTACATATTCCCTTCGAGTGTTCGGTGCCTGTCCATTAGCTTTATTCATGTGCTCAGTGCCTATCGCCGTCTGTGAGCCTCCTCTGTGCGCTCGGTGCCTATCGTCGTGCACAGGCTCCTCTCTGCATCCCACGACCATTGTCGTGTGCTTCAGAAGAATTTATTGCCACCCGTGAAGGGACATGCTGCCATTTGACGTTGCCCACGGTGATGCCTAATGCCACTTGTAGGTGACTGTTTGCCCCCTTTTATTGTGAGCAGCGGTGTCCAGCACCATAGGGACCACCTTCCCTTGTAGTCGTGCCTTCTCCTCATTCTGTCCCCTTCTCACTTGGCTGAGGGTAGATTCAGTCTAGCGTTGTCATAGTGATCTGGTTGTCGAACAGTAGTGCCACTGTGTTGGTTCAGAGTACCATGCCCATCCTGCTGCTACAGTAGATTTGGACAGCCATGTCAACCTTGGTTTCGAGTAGCATTGTTGTCGTGCCGATCTGAGTTACCATCCCCGTCTTGCTACCACTCCGTGTCGGTCATTGCAGTGGTCTAGCCATCCTGCTAGTCTCGTCCCCTTGTCGAGCCCCCTCTTCTTTTCATCACCTTAATTTCTCACCTTCTCATTCATATGAAGGTGCATTACCCTAAGACAAGGGTGGGCCCTTCAGCTCACTTGTCTTGAAAGTTTACCATAGTAGTGTTGTGTAAAAAACAAGGAGATTGCAAGTCAAGGGAGGCGATTCCGATCCAGCTGAAGCAGGTGGGGGCTAAGAGGGCCCCAGCATGAGTCAGTCCGAGTAATACATGGACCGAGGTGAGGTTGGTCGCCACCTCACATCCAAAATTCCTCTCTCATTAGTTGGACAACTGCCATTGTTTTGTGAATGAGGTTCTCGAGACAGCGATCTCTGGTCCTAGGTCTTTCGAACCTGAGACATGTATCACCCGATCATCTAGATCAGGGGAGGTGAGATCGAGGCACCTAACCAACCACGCCGAGTCAATCACTTACTGGTCTAGCCACTGTGTCAGTCTAGTCGCTTGATCAAATTTTTCTCTCCCCTTTCTTCAACTCTGTCTCTTTATTTTCCTCTTCTCACCCCAATCTCTATTGTCCTATTCTTCTCTTCTCCTTTTGGATGTGCACTCCTGTGTACATTCACCAAAAGACAAGGTGCGGTCCCTTGGCCCACTTGTTTTGTAAAATTAACCATGTATGTGTGATTGCGGAAACAAGAGAGTACAGGTCAAGGGAGGCGATTTCGAACTAGTTGTAGGACTGTAGGGAAGCTCAGGTAAGTTCGAAACCCAGGTGAGGTGTGTCCTGCCGCACGTTAAATTCCACTCTCACTGGTTGGTGTACCTACCCTTCTTCTTTAACAAGGTTCCTGAGAGAGTGATCTCAAGTTTCAAGTTTTTCTTGAATCCCGAGACACATGCTATCAGGTCATCCCTAACAGGAGGGCGAGATCGAGGCATCTAACCAGCTTGACGACTCCACTAGGGATTTATTACCCCGTTGTCGGATCGTCCTTGTTTGGCTAGTCTCTCCTTTTGTTTTTTGCATTACATACACATGGCTGATGGGTTCCTTAACCCATTTATCCGAATCATGGATTTTTTCATCCCCGCATTCGCTAGCCTCCCTCAGAAACAAGTTCCTCAAAATTCATTCCCAACTTTCCTTTCAGAAAAGACCTAGTGTCTAGCTCATAGGTCTTATCCTGGATTGGTGTGAGAAGGGACTTAAAGGTCCCTAACTCCCCATCTCCTTGCTCTAGTGAAACCCCCACCAAAGCACTTTGCATCGGTGGCACATCTGCTATCACTCATAGCATGCACCTTATCACTAGCAAGTCACTTGTCAGTCGTATTATCGAGGTACGATGAAAGGCAGCTCAGTCCCTAGTTATAAAAGGTAAAGAACTTGCCATTGCTCCTGTGGGTCGCCGCAAGGCCAAGGCCACCCCATACATTCCTGCACCACCTCGAGTCTCTATGCATAAATGCTCGACTCATCTAGGTGGAGACCATGGTGCGTCCACCTCACGCACACACCTTAAGGCTCGTGGGTCATCCACAAGAGCAGGCCTTTATGTTACCTCGAGTAAGTGTTGTCAAGCAGCAGGCCTCCTGGGGTGAAAACCTGTGAACATGCATGTGCATCCCACCACTCGATGTAGCGTTGTCACTCTGCCAACCCGAATACACAAAAGATGACCCCCTCGTCCTTCCTCTAAGCACACACTATTGCACCCTGTAAGGGGCAGGCTCCCACCTGTTTCCTTACAGACACCCGCTCGCAGCTCTCGACCTCCACCACCTGCTCAAGCTCTGGTTGACCCCAAAGTCACCCATGATCCTTCTTCAAGGGGAGCGCACACGCTGCCTTCCCAAACTGCCGCTCCTCACTGCGGACTCAAGCATCATCGTGAGTCGATCCTTCCCCCGCTTGCCCCACCTCTCTTGGGCAAGCACCTCAAGCCCTGGTATTCGTAGACCTTCCCCAAGAGTGTCATCTTGAACCTGCCCCGTCAACTCGATCATGCCTCTGGAGCCCATAAGAGAGCTTGGGGCAAAGACTTGATGGGAGATCAAGTCCTTTGTTCTCCCTAGCCCAAGTCGATCCCAGTTCTTGGCCTGCATCCAATGCTTCACTTAATAGAGAGGGCTCTCTCTTATGCAAGAAGGGTCGATCGGTTGCAGTCTCGATGCAGTTCGTTCATGAGGTCCATCAAAGCCTCAAAGCCAAGCGTGACAGGGGTTTGTAGATTCTGACCTAGGAAGCACTAAATTAGTTGGGGCACCCAGCTCTGATAACTCTCTTTGTCAGAAACCCTTCTACCCTCTTTAGATGACAGAGCTTGAAAAAGAGGTGCATGAATCTTGCATGGTGGTCAACATCATAGAAGATGACCAGCCACGGTCCGAAGACCATCGAGAACCGGTCCTCATACTGTCAACATACAAAACTCGAGTTCAGTCGGGGCATGCTGAGCCCTTGCTGACCGATTTACTGTATGCAATTCACCAAGCTTAGAAGCCCTCAACCGCACTTAAAGCTGACCTCCCCAGATAAACGGTTCGCGTAATGGTAATAAATGAACCTAGCGACTCTCAAGAAGAACGCATGGATAGGTTCGAACAGATGGTGGGCGTGAAGATGGAGAATATTGATCGCATGGAAACCATGCGACACTAGGCTAACCATGAGACCGACTCCCATCACACAGACGATGCAGCTCCAAGGTAGCCTCCTCCTCCTGCCTCACAGAATAATTATGTCCCTCACCCCCTCACACAGATAGACATCAACGCAATGGTGACCCACTGCCTGAAGAATATACAAATCCTAGGTATACAACGTACAATCCTTTACCAAAATCCATACCCCTCTTACATTCAACAGGTTCCGTTTTCCTCGAACTACAAGAAAGGGAAGTTTCCCCTGTTCAATGGTACGACATCCCTGCACCAGCATATCGCCCATTTCCAAGTGTCATGTCGAGAGACAACGACTGATGGGAGACTCCTCCTCCAACAGTTCGTTGAAACCCTTGATGGCCCGGCCTTTCAGTGATATGCTCGGCTTCCCCCAAGTTCAGTGCATACTTGGGAGGAAATGGAGAAACTATTCCACCGACTCTTTTGTGAGGTTGAGATAGAGGTCCAAACTATCGAGTTTCTCACTTTGACTCAAGAACTTGACGAACTCGTGGATCAATTCAAAGCAAGATGGAGAGATTTGGCTGCTCGCCATCCTAATCTCATGCTTGAGAAAGAAGCAGTTCAGACCTATGCATGAAACATGCAACTTGAGATTGCCCTACATGTTGAGGCCTCCAATCCAACCTCCATTGTAGAACTGATCTCTAAGTCGAATTGCATAGAGAGTTTTTCATGCCACCAAAGCGGGTCACGACAACAATCTTCAAGCTCAGGAAATAAATGGGGTAATGGCAATTCTCGAACCAACACCCCGGGAAATTAGCAAAAAGGCATAATTAGTGCGGCTATCACCATGAGTGATCCAAAGAAGGCTGCCTCTCAGACTTTAGACCTCTCAAAGGGGGAAGGCACCGCAAAGACAACACCTCAGGTAGGCAAGCAACAGCAATCATGCAACCAAGTACCGTCACCTATGAACCTTAATCGAGATGATTATTGAGTCAGGCAAAAGAATAAAGTCTACCATTTTGAAAAGGAATGGGCTTCTGCACTACTCTGATTACTACTGGAGCAGAAGATGATCGAGCTGCCTGAGATCAAGTTTCCTAAGCAAGCTGGTCTCGAAACCCATGCAAATTACTGTGCTTATCATCAGAGGATTAATCACTCCATAAGGGAATGTTACATGCTCAAGGATTTCATCGAGTCTCTGATCTAGAAGGGTCAGATAAACTCGAAGATCTAAAGAAGACATTCGGGGTAGTAGAATCTTCCTATGCAGCGATAGTCTAGGGGGAAGATGAAGCGCCTGATCTCCTTCGCACCTTGTTCGTCATGATGCTTCAAGAAGGCCTCATAACACCAAAGATGGTTAGGCAGCCCCGACGCCTTGCTCAGGGAACTGAGAACCATTGGTGCTCGTACCATCAGATATGGGGCCACAACCTGAGTGAGTGCTCTAGTTTCCACGACATAATCACGTAGAAAATATAGGGATGTCAAGAAGATTGTAACTTTTCGAAAGAGATCCCCAAGTCACTGCTGCACTGGTGCGAGAGGGTCTCTCGACACAAGACCTGGGTAAGGATGATTTAGATCCTGCTGAACCCTCAACTTCTCAACCATGGAGAGTCTACCACAGGTGAAGCAGACTCAAATCCTTAAAGCGAGAGGTAGTCCGTTAAGCTAGGGTTGTTCACAAACCTAGCAAGATGAATCAAGCACCTCCCAAGGAAACCAGGAGGAGACGGGCCCTAAGGGCTGCTCGTCAAAAGAGAAAGGTTCCTCAACTGCCAGTCGAGCAAGAATTTCTCAGGCCTCTTCCTCCCTTGCCAACTTTATAGGACTTCTTCCTCGGTACAATTATCCTTACTTTCTCACATCACCAAGAGGACATCCCTGAGACATCTTCTGATCAGGGCACGTCCAATGAGGGTGACAACATTAAAAGCACCCCCCAATGGTCTAAGCAGGGGAACGACCAAAAAGACTCCATGCACACATCCAATTCTAGTGATGACGTAAAAAGCTACCCAGATCAGTTTGATGTGGGGAACGACCTTAAAAGTCCCCCACTTACTGACCCTTCTCCATCTTCTTCTTCTACTTCTCATCACTCACTTACGGACCTCATAACTAGAACTATATTCTCGGTGTGTCAAACAGTTATGAGACCACCACCATTGGATCTGGCATGGATGAAAACCCCTATGGGTCAAGTTTCGGCTTAATCAGACATTTTAAAATAAATTTATGAGTAAAAGACCCAAATGGGTTAGGCCGCATGCTATTCCCGTGAGGCCTCCCTACACTAATCTCCATTAAAGGAGGCTAACGTGCACAGTCCCGAGCAGCAACTTTAAAGGCCCGTCACTCATTCTGAGTCTAATTGCTCTTAAATTTGGTAAGCGTGTTCGTCTCATCAAGACGAGAATTTTGATATGTGACACAACCCGTGACGACACCTAAGCAGAGAAAAAAACTAGACATAAGTTGATGATTCAGGAAGATAGTTGTAAAAAATTCAACAGCAGCATGCTTCGCTCGAGTATCCAAATCACGTCGCTCGCATATCTGATCAACATGAAATCAATTGTATTATGTGCATAAGGTTCTAGGCTATCTCTTGTCTGAACGCTATGTACGATGAACGGTTGGATTTCACATGTAGAGGCATCGAATATGCTATAAATTTTGGCTGTTGGATTTCCAAATTCCAGCAAAAATCCCAAGTCGAAAAAATCTTTATTCGAATATGAAATCGAGCTATGTTTGTTGCCATGCGATCATGAAAACACACTCAGTGTGATTCAACGAAGAAACTAAAGAAAAACATCAAGAAATAAGCACACTATCAGTCTGAAGTTTACATGATTCATCCAAATTTCGAGTCGCATGATCGTTGCCTAAAAACACAATCCATAGGTCGAAGTTGGCATCAAATCAATCTCCACGTCAATCCTTACAAGAAAAAAATAATCTTTTGGTCAAATGGGCACTAAAGCAATACCGGACAATCCATGGAAGATCATGCATATTCTAGAGTAGCATCAAGGACTGTTTTGGAATTTCATACATTACTGAGTAGGAGCAAAATAGTCCTTTTGCACCAAATTTTAGAATTTCTTTTAATTAAAGTAAATTTTAGTTATCATCAATTTAGGTAGTTTTTGGGCATCCACCCATGTTTGGGCCCAATTCTATAAGTACATGCTAAACACAATTGTTAAAGGACCCTTGATTATTCAATACTCATCAATAAAATTTAAGAGTTTTCACATTGAAATTGTGGGCACGTCTTGGAGAGAGAGAGAGAGGAGAGAGAAGAAAAGTTTTGGTACCCTTTAGTGAAGGTAATTTTCTCACTCCTCCTCTCATCTCTCACTTTCTCTCTGCTCTCATCTCTCTTTCTCTCTCCTCATCTCTATCTCTCTTTCTCTCTCCTCATCTCTATCCATCACTTTTTGTCTCCTCTCGTAGATCTTTCTTTCCTATTTCTTCTCTGATCTTCTTTATCCACTTTCCTTTTTTTTCTTTATCTTTCCTTTCTCTTTGTTCTCGTTCCCATTCTCTCTTTTGTTCTTTCTCTCTATCTTCCTTGTTCATGTGTGGTGGAGTCTATCGCCTAGCATGATGTCTTCTTGCTTCAGAGATACGAACAACGAACCGGGCTTTAGCCCAAGTGGCGGGCCAAGCCTCTCTCAAAGTCTCCTTGTCTTCCCTTCTGTCATGAATGATAAAAGCACACCGTCATCCATGTTCTCTCTCTTCTTAGTCTTCTGTCATGAATGATAGAAGCACATCACCACCTATATTTTCTCTCTCCTCCTTTTCTCTGTCATGGATGGTAAAAGTACATCGTCATCCATGTCTCCTCTCTTTTCTCTTAATCTTCTGTCATGGACGGCGGAGACACATTGTCGCTCATGTTTCTCTCTCCTTCTATTCTCTTTCATGGATGACAAAAACACATTTCCACCCATGTCTTCTCTATTTTTTCTCATTCCTCTGTCATGGACGGTAGAAGGTCATCGTCGTCCATATTTTCTCTCTCTTCTTGTTTCTCTGTCACAGGCAGTGGAAGCTCATTACCGTTGGTGTTTTCTCTCTCTTCTTATTCCTCGATCATGGACGGTAGAAGATCAACTCCATCCATGTTTTCTTTCTTGTTCTTCCTCTGTCATGGGTAGCGGAAGCTCATTGCCACTTGTGTTTTCTCTCTCTTCTTATTCCTCTGACATGGACGGCAGAAGCTCATTACCGTTCATGTTTCTCTCTGTCCTTGTTCCTCTATCATGAGTAGTGGAAGCTCATTGTCATCCATATTTTCTCTCTCTTCTTATTCCTCCATCATGGGCGGTGGAGGCTCATTGCCACCCATGTCTTCACTTTCTTCTTACCCTTCTGTCATGGATGGTGCGATCTCATCGCCGTTCATGTTCTCTCCTATCTTTTCTCTCATCGTTGCCCATGTTCCCTTGCTCTCTTCTCTCTCTTTCTTTTTCATTCTTTTTCTTCTCTCTTTCCTCTTTCCCTATTTCCTTTCTCCCTCATTACTCATCTCGTCTTCTTCTCACATGCACATCGGTAGTATTATGCATGTTTCTCTTTCTCTCTCTTCTTTCTTCTCTTTCTCTCTCATTTAACAAAGAGAAGCTGAGACAAACATTGCCATGGTAGTCTTGTCGTCTAGCAATATTATTGTTAAGCCGGTCTTAGTTATCGTTCTCGCCTTACTGCCACATTACGCTAGCCATTGTGCCACGCTAGCTAATGATCATTCTGACGTCTAGTAGTATTTCTATTGTGCCGGCTAGTTTCCATGCCTATCTTGCTACCACCCCGGGACAATCACTTGCTGATCTAGTTGCTGCGTTAGTCTCGCCACTTAGTCAAAATTCTTTTGATCTACCTCTTTCTTCCTCTTTTACTTACCCTCTTACCCTTTTCTTCTTTTGGATGTGCATATTCGTGTACATTTGTTCAAAGACAAGGTGGGGTCTCTTTCAGCTCACTTGTCTTGTAAAATTAACCATGTGTGTGTGATTGTAGAAACAAGAGAATACAGGCCAAGGGAGGCGATTCCGAATCAGTTCTACGACTAGGGGGATTTCTTTGTGATCTAAAGGGCACTCATGCGAGCCAGCCCGAGTAAGTTTCGAACCCACCTTAAATTCCTCTCTCATAGATTGGTATACCTGCCCTTGATCTTGAGCGAGGTTCCTGAAAGAGCGATCTCAAAGTCCCAGGTTCTTCTGAAGGTCGAGATGCATGTCGCCCGATCATCCAGATTCGGAGGGCAAGATCGAAGCACCTAACCAGCTTGGTGACTCCACTAGGGACATACTACCCCTTCATCGGGTCATTCTTGTTTGGCTAGTTTTTCCATTGTTTTTCTGTATTCACACACCACATGGCTCATGGGTCTTAACCCATTTATCTGAATCGGGTTTTTTTATCCCTGCATTCACGAGCTTTCCTCGGGAACAAGTTCCTCGAACTTTGTTCCCAACCTTCCTTTTGAGCAAAGACCTAGTGACTAGCCCCCAGGTCCTAACTTAGATAGACGTGAGGAGAGACTTAAAGGTCCGTAACTCCCCTTCTCCTTGCCCTAGTGGAATTTCCATCGAGGTGCCCCGCATCGGTAGCACATCTGCTACCACTCACATCATGCACGCTATCATCGGTAAGTCACTTATAGGTCGTATTACCGTGGTACGCCGGAAGGCTGCCTAGTCCCTTGCTGTAAAAGGCAAAGAAGTTGTCATTGCCTCTGTGGGTCGCTGCAAGGCTACCCCCACATTCTTGCACCATCACAAGTCTCTACCCTTAGAGGCTCGGCACATTATGGCGGATACCTTGGGCTCGCCACCTCTTGTATACACTATAAGGCTCGTGGGTCATCCACTAGAGCCACACCTTGGGGCAACTTTTACGTTACCTCGAGTCAATGTCCAAGATCAGGCCTACCAAGGCCAGGTTCTGCATACGTTGTACATTTGCATCCCACCACTTGGGGCAATGCCATCACTGCATCAACCCGAGTACATGGAAGACGACGCCCTCATCGTCCCACTCAACACACACTAGCGCACCCCGTAAGGGGCAAACTTCCACCTGTTCTCTTACAAACACTTGCTCGCAGTTCTTGGCCTCCTAAGGACGGACCACCTGCTCAAGCCCAGGTTGATCCCAAAGTCACCCGTGATCCTTTTTCAAGGGGCGCACATGCATCTCCGTCAGAGACAGTCCCTCGCTCCAGAATCAGGCACCATCATGAGTCAACCCTTCTCTTGCCTGCTCCTCCTTCTTCGAGCAAGCACCTCCAACCATGGTACTCGAAGACCTTCTCTAAGAGTACCATCTTGAACTAGCCCTGTCATCTTGGTCATGTCTCTGAAGCCCATAAGGGAGCTCGAGGCAAAGATCTGATAAGAGATAAAGTCCTTCATCTTCCTCGATCTAAGATGACCCAAGTTCCTGGCCCACACCCGTTTCTTCACCTAATGGAAAAACTCTTTCTTACTAAAGAAGGGCCGACCAGCCGCAGTCTCGATCACTGTTCTGGCATGAGGTCCATCAAAACCTCAAATCCAAATGCGATAGGGGTCTATAAATTCTGGTTAGGGAAGCAACCAAGATGGTCGGGGCAACGAGCTCTGATGACCCTCTTCACCTGAACCCCTTCTACTCTCTTCTGATGACAAAGCTTGAAGAAGAAGTCCATAAACCATGTGCTATGGTTAGTGTTGAAGAAAATGACCCAGCCACTCAGCAGCAACGACCCTAAGATCGTCGAGAACTGGTCCTCACGGGATCGAAATACATGACTTGAGTCCAGTTAAGGCATCTTGATCCCTTGCTGATCGATCTGTCGAAGTGCAACTCGTCAAGCCTGGAAGCCCTCAACTGTAATTAAGGACGACTTCCCTAGAGAAACAGTCAGTGTAATGGTTGTAAATAAGCCAGGCAATTCTCACAATGAGAGCATGAGCAAGTTTGAAGACATGGTGCACACAATGATGGAGAAGATTGATCGCATAGATGCCGCACGACAATCGACTAACCATGAGGTCGATTCCCATCACTCAGATGATACACCTCTGAGGCAGCCCCTTTCCTCTACCTCACAGAACAGTTTTGTCCCCCACCCCATCTCACAAGTAGATGTCGATGCTATGGTGACCCTAGATTAAAGAATAGACAAATTATGAGAATACAGGGTACTACGCCTTATAAAAAACCATACCCTTCATACATTGACTAGGTGTCATTTCCCTCAGATTACAAGAAAGGGAAGTTTCCCTAGTTCAATGGAATCACCTCCCCGAATCAGCATATTGCCCACTTCCAAGCAACATGTTGAGAGGCAGCGGCTGATGATAGACTCCTTCTCCGTCAGTTTGATGAAACCCTCGATGGCCCGGCTTTCCAGTGGTATGCTCGGCTTCCCTCAAATTCAATATATACTTGGGTGGAAATGGAGAAACTAGTCCACAGCGTTTCTATGAGGTCGAGAGAGAGGTTCAAACCATTGGACTTCTCACCTTGACCCAAGATCCCGATGAGCCTGTGGATCAATGCATATCAAGATGGAAAAATTTCGTCGCTCGCCATCCCAATCCCATGTCTGAGAAGGAAGCGGTTCAATCCTGTGTCCAGAATATGCAACTTGAGATTGCTCTACATGTTGAGGCCTCCAATTCGACTTCCATGTCTGAGTTGATCTCCAAGTCAGTCAGTATAGAAAGCCTATCACGCCACCATGGCAAGTCACGACAATAGTCTGCAAGCTCAAGAAAAAATTGGGGCAATGGTAGATCTTGGACTAATACCCAGGGCAACCAACCAAAAGGAGTGATCAGCACAACCATCACTATAAGTGATCCAAAGAAGGCTCCCTTCCAAACTATGAATCTCTCCAAAGGGGTAAAGGTAGCGAAAGGTCCTCAAACAAGCAAGCAACAACAATTGTACAACTAGGTACCCCCACCAACGAACCTTAATCGGGATGATTAATGGACCAAGCATTGAAATAAAGTCTACCCCTTAGAGAAGGAATGTGTCCCTGCACTACTCCGATTATTGCTGGAACAGAACATGATCGACCTTTTAGAGACCAAGTTCTCTGATCAAGCCGGACTCGATACCTAGGAAAATTACTTTTCTTACCATCGAAAGATCAACCACCCCACAGAGGATTGGTACATACTAAAAGACATTATCGAGGCTCTGATTCAGAAGGGCCAAATAAACCTTAAAGAGCTAAAAATGGCATTCAAGACTGTAGAAGCCTCCCACACATTAACTGTACAAGTGGAAGGTGAAGCGCCTGATCTCCTTTGCACCTTGTTTATTATGATGCTTCAAGAAGGCCTTATCACACCAAAACTAGCAAGACAGCCTCGACGCCTCGCTCAGGGAGCTGAGAACCATCAGTGCCCGTACCATCAGATATGGGGCCATGACTTGAGCGAATGCTCCAGTTTCCACGATATAATCGCAAAGAAAATACAAGGATGAAATTACAAGGTTCTAGACAAAGATTCCCAAACCACTGCTCCACCAGTACGAGGGGACCTCCTGACACAAGTCCTAAGTGAAGATGACTCAGATCCTACTGAACCCTCAACTTCTCAACCATGGATAGTCCATCATGGGCGGATTAGACTCAAGTCCTTAAGGCGAGAAGTACTTCGTCAAGCTAGGGCAGTTCATAAACTTAGCGAGATGGATCAACCGCTACCAATGAAAACCAGGAGAAGTCGGGCACCAAGGGCTACTCTCCAGAGAAACAAGACTGCTCAATTGCCAATTGAGCAAGAATTTCTCAGACCTCTTTCGTCATTACCGACCTTGTAGGACTTTATCCCCGGTATGATCTTCCTCACTTCCTTACCCCATCAAGAGGATATATCTGAGTCATCTTTTACTCGGAGTATATCCTGTGAGGGTGACGACCTTAAAAGCACTCCCCAACGGTCTAAGCAGGGAAAAGACCTAAAAGACTCCCTGCACACGTCCAATTCTAACGATGACACAAAATGTTGCGCAGATCAGTCCGATGAGGGGAATGTCCTTAAAAGTCCCTCACTTACTGATCCTTCTCCTTCTTCTTCTTCTGCTTCTCATCCCTCCTGTTCTATGTCTCCTCCAGGTGCAACCTTGAAATGTCCAAACTTCGAGGCCCTTGACAAAGAACTTGAAGGAAGCAATATAAGCAGGACGCAAGGGAGGCGGTTGAAAAAGATGCCAGCTCAAGCAGCTAGATTCTTCACAGCTGTTGACGCCTTGGCGGCTCAAGCCAAAACAAAGCCATCTTCTTCAAAGAAGCACAAGAAGTAAAAATCGAAGAAATCCCAATGGCCCCTTGAGACTAACTTTGAGCAGAGATTGAGAGAATCAAGGGGGCAAAGCTTCTATTCTCAGGAAGCTTACCACATGGTACAAGTCTATGAAGTATCAACCAGTGCGGGACAAACACTGCAGACACCCATTCAAAGACCGTGTGATTCATCTGAGGATGTTTCTCATCCCACAAGCGCTAAATCTCAACTTCCCTATAACCTTCAAATTAAACTCCCACAACTGGATACGATGTCCATATTCAAAGCCGATCTTTTTGTGCCTCAGTTCGAGAAAGATGAAGAAATCATGACCTACCCTGGAGCTCTATTAGAGGCGGAGATGTCAGGATCATGGCTCTCTGCACTTGAGATTAATGAGAAGACATCTGAGGTCAATGATGAAGAGTTGCTAGAAGCCTCAGAAGAATGGGAAGGAGGCAGACATGCCACAACTGATGACCTCGAGGAGATAAATCTAAGAGAAGAAGCTGACCCCAAACCCACTTTCATATCAACAAATATGTCGTCGGAAGAGAAGGAGAATTTTACTGTCTTCTTGCAAGCAAATCGAGATTTCTTTATCTGCCATTTTCATGAGATTCCTGGGTTAGATCCTTAAGTCTCAGTTCACCATCTCGCCATCGATACCTCTATCAAACTTGTCAAGAAGAAATCAAGAAGGTTCAGGCCTGACCACGAAATGCAGATAGATGTTGAGGTGACCAAACTCAGACAAGCAGGCTTCAATCATGAAGTCAAGTACTCAAAGTGGCTAGCAAATGTTGTTCCAGTCAAGAAGAAGAATGGCCAAATTAGGGTTTTCATTGACTTTCGCAGTTTGAATATCGCCTATCCCAAGGATGACTTCCTGTTGCCATTCACAAAGATGCTCATTGATTCTACAACTCATTGTAAGATATTCTCCTTCATGGACGGATACTCCGGGTATAATCAGATACAAATGAACCAGAAGATGAGGAAGCCACCTCATTCTTGACTCCAAAAGGGGTCTTCTGCTAATGATGCCTTTTGGATTGAAGAATGTGGTGCCACATATCAAAGGGCAATGACAACCATCTTCAAGGATATGATGCACAAGGAGGTCGAATGTTGTGCAGATGACTTGGTGGTAAAATCTAAAGAGAAATACTCTCATATGAGAGACCTCGAAAGTGTGTTTGAGCGGTTATGCCTTCAATAGCTTAAAATGAGCCCGCTAAAATGTTCTCTTGGCTTGCATTCAGGAAAGTTCTTGGGGTTCATTGTTAGACACCGAGGCCTGGAAGTTGAGCCAGTCAAGATCAAGAAAATCCAAGAAAAGTCGTCGCCAACTACACTACTAGAGTTGTTCTCTCTTCAAGGGCAGTTGGCGTACATCCGTAAGTTCATCTCAAATCTCTTAGATTATTGTAAACCCTTTACACACCTATTAAAAAAAGATACCCCATTCATCTGGGATGAAGCATGTCTGGTAGCCCTCAATGGCATCAAGCATTATTTGCTCAACCCTCCAGTGCTTTCAACACCGGTACTGGGAAAACCTCTCATCCTAAACATGACCACTCTGGACGGGTCACTCGGAGCATTGTTGACATCGAATAATGATGAAGGGAAATAAACCGCACTGTACTATCTCAGCTACAGGATACAAGGGGCCGAGAAGAATTATCCCCCTATAGAGAAGATGTCCGTGGCCTTGATCTTCGCGGTACAAAAGTTCCACCACTACTTGCTCGGTCATGAAGTAAAACTTATATCCAAGGTAGATCCCATAAAGTTTCTCATAGGACAAATGAGCCTGAGCTCGGTGAAAACACTGCAGCCCTCACCTCAGAAGCAAGGCATCTTGAAGTCTCTTAGTCCGTCACCTGACTCTGACCTCCTAGAAGAAACGCTCAATGTCATGGTAATTAATGACCTGAACGAAGCTCAAGTGGAGCGAATGAACAAGTTCGAGGAAATGATGCAAGCCATTCTGGGGAAGATGGAGCACCTAGAAGCCTATATGTCCCCTTGTTTGTCTGATTCCCCGACTGGTGAGGACACAGCTCCTTGACAGACTCCCCCACCAGTCTCCCAAGACAACTCCCCTTCTTGCAGTGTCTCCAAAACAGACATAGATGCCATGGTCGCCCATTGCCTGAAAAGTAAGGTCCCATGTATGTAGGAGATGCCACTCTATCAAAAGCCATATCCTTCGTACATTGACCAGGTGCCATTTCCCCCAAACTACCAAAAAGGGAAACTTCCCCTATTCAATGGTACCACGTCTCCTCACCAGCATTTGGCCCACTTCTAAGAGGCCTACTGGTAGATGGCAACTGATGGAAGTCTTCTCCTCTGCCAGTTCATCGAGACTCTCGAAGGGCTAGCCTTTCAGTGGTATGCTCGGCTGCCACCAAACTCGGTGCACACTTAGCAAGAAATGAAGCAGTTGTTCTACCAAATTTTCTACGAAATCCAAAGGAACATGGAAACCATCGAGCTCCTCACTCTGATGTAGGAGCCTGGTGAGCCGATTGACAAGTTCATCACCCGCTGGAGAGAGTTGGCAACTTTTCATGCCACTCCTATGAATGAAAAGGAAGCGGTCCAAACCTGCATACAGAACATGCTTCTCGAGATCGTACTACATGTCGAGGCATCCAATCCACCCTCCATGCCAGAGCTCATCTTCAAGGTAGTTCGTATCATGGGATTGTTCAAGCACCATGGCAGCCCACATCATCTACCTGCCGACTCAAACCCTCGCTCCAATAGTCGAGGCAATCAAAAGGCAGTGATCAGCACGACCATCACCATGGCTGACACCAAAGGCATGGCTCTTCAAACTCTCGACCACTTTAAGGCACAGAGGCCTCAGGCTGGAGATAAGCAGCAATCCTACAATGCGGTCCCACCTCCTAAAAACAGTAAACGAAATGACCACGAGACCCAGCACCAGAACAAGGTTTACCCCTTTGACACGGAGTGGACCCCTGCACTGCTCCAACTATTGTTAGAACAAAACATTATCTAGTGCCAAGGGTCACCTACACATCAGACCATCAAAAGGTTCTGCGTGTCCCCATCGCTCTTCTAGAGACAGAACTGACATATTAATCGCCACGAAAGGTGCTCTGGATCCAATCCTCCCTGAATAAGGGGATAGCCAGCAGCCAAAAGAAGGTCATACACTTCTTAGGAGTCATCAAAGAAGTACAGGCCGACAAGAGTGAGCTCTCTGGCTCTCAGGAACAAGACCCTATGACAGAGCTGAGAAGCAAGGTGCATAACACTTAAAGGAGTTTGTCCCTGAGACTAAGACTTATGACGAGCTCAAAAGAAATGTACCTCGAATTGAAGCCAAAGCTCCCCCTAAGTAGATCGCTTACAATGAGCAAGCTCATCAAATCATGAGAACCATGAATTTTGAGCCCTTCTCCAATCAAACACTCAGGGGTAAGGAAGCAAATGCTCCCCCATTCGAGGTCATTGAAGCCACAGCTGCCAGAACATGAAGCAAGGAGTGGGCTATTCTTTCTTGTCTCAAACTATGAAAGGGTGGAAACAGTGAAAGTAAAGAAAAAAGAAGAACAAAAGACATTCCATTCACAAGAAAGAGAAATGAGTATTGCATTCTTCAAGGAAAAAATATTACAAATGCCTTTCCTTTACCAAAAAAGAAATGCAAAGACGGCACTATCAAAAGCGGTCGATAACCCTCTCTCTATATTCTTTGGTTGAAGCCTTCACTCGCTTAATCTAGGCCCTCAATTCGGCCGCCATATTAGCCTCATGGTCCACTAGAGCCAGCTACTTTCTCAAGGAGTTCCCAAGGTCCAGTAACTTCTAGCCTAACTCCTTGTCAATGGCTTCCCAGGCTGCTGTCTCCTCTTCCAACTCCTCAAGCGCTCACGCTCATTTAGCGATTTTTGCCTTCATGGCCTATACCTTGCCATGGCACATCACAGCTTTCTCGGCAAGGGAGGACCTCTGGGAGGTGGTAGCATCTATTCCCTCACATGGACATCAACTAACTCTCATTCTTGCCTGAGGGAATTCTCTAGCCATTCCATCTTCGAATCCTCTAGTCGCTTGATAGCCTCCTCTACCCTCAGAGCCTCCGTCCTCCGTCCCACTAGCTCATTGGTAATGTTGTCGAAGTAAGGAGGTGCTTCAGGCACACTTCCAGCGATGACCCCCCTCATCAATGAAAGCGTTGTGCCTCTTCAAGGGGCAGGTCTTTCAGCATCTGAAAACCAGCTCACAACATTTCAAATAAAACACCCGCTATTCCACTAAAAGTGTGCTTGGGTAACGTGGCAAAAGCAACCACAGCAGTAGGAATCTAGGCCGCAGCCAAAGCCTCAGGGTCCCCGGATTCAGGAACAACCCCATGCTGCTCTGACACCTCAGCAACGGCCTTCGCGCTCTGGCCATGGGTCATGACCACACCAGGCTCGTCCTTTTCATGACCAAGCACCATCGCTTGGTCCACTACAAGCACCACAACCATAGCCAAGGCAAGACTGACCTCTTCGCTTAGAGCCACTACCCCAATCTCATGATGCCCCATAGTAGCTTCCTCCTCTAAGGTAGCGACCACTCCCCGTGGCCCCTCTTCTTGGACCATCCCCACCTCTGGAGGTTTGACACCCTCTCTTGTCCTTCCTTGCCCTTGTCTTCTGCGGCGATCATTTCAGCAACATGCTCCCCCATGGTGCCTGCCTCCTCTACGGTCATGGATGCTACCCCTGGACCCTCCAAGCCTAGCCCTTAGGGTGTCTTACTTTCGTGCTCCCCACAAATGAATCGCTCGAAGCAGTTGCCTCGTACTTCTCGGATGGCTCCTATTCGATTCCTTGGCCTCGGTATTTTCTAATAGCACAAGCTCTATCGAGATTTCCCTTTCCTTGGTCGGTTGGGTAATTATCAGCACCCCAACAGCCCGCCTCGTTAAGAGTTCTCCCATCATCCCCATCTACCATCATTAGGACTGAGCCCTCCCCTTCAGCCTCGGGTGTCGCTTCCTGTTCTGAAGCAATTTTGATTGGGGCAGTAGGCTTTGTGGAATCTGCTCGAGTCTCTGAAGATTCAGGAGAAGATTCAGGTGAAAGAGAAGGTGAGGCCTCGAGAGCAGAAGGCAAGGGGGAAATATCAAGAGACGCACAACCCTCCGAAGAAGCCAAGAGTGAGGAGCCATCTTCTGACTCATGAATCACTGGGACCCTACGCCCTTTGCACCCCAAGGCCATGATTGCCTTCTTGGCTGGGGAACGAGGAGTCGCTGAGGCAACATGCTTTTCCTTCTTCCCCTTCATCTGCTTGGGCTCAATAACCTGCCCTTCCTTCTTCCCCTTCATCGGCTTGGGCACAGCAACTGGCTTTGTCTTCTTTCTTATCGTTGGCTCAAGTGCAACAACCTGTCTTTCCTTCTTCATTAGCTCGGACTCAACAGCCTGCTTTTTCTTATTCCCTTAGATCGGGCTCAGTAGCTTTCCTTTTTGTTTTCACCGGTTCGGCTCGGAAGCTTGCTTTTTGCTCAGGTGAAGTAGCCTCCCTTTTCTTCTTCGCCAGCTCGATAGCAGCAACTAGCTTTCTCTTTTTCCCTTGTGCCTGCTCAGGCATGGCAGCCATTAAAGTCCCAAACTTGGAAGAACTAGCGGCTAATTTGCTATGAGGGTCGCTCCCTATCAGCTCATTTAAGTCTTGAACAGGACGCCCTTCGTACCCGGAGACTTTATAGCCTTCCTTCCATTTGAAGATCTCAGAGAGGTAGTAAAAAATACTCCCTGTCTTCTTCTCCAAACTAAGAAACCACATCAAATATTTGTCCACAGTAAGTCGGCAAGGTCGCTCGAGTATATGTCAATCATAAGGAAAGCCTAGGGTAAAGATTTCTTCTAGGGGAGGGGTCACTGCTGGGTGTCTTGGCTCCAGCGGCCATCCTCCCCTTTCTAGGGGTGGTCTGCATCCCAGTACCCCTTGTTCATGATTCTCCACTAATGATCATGGGCTTTGGTTACTAGTGCCATTCTTCCAAAATGAGGCAACACATACTTATTGTCCTTGGTGGCCTCCGGGCATGTGGCCCAAGCAGTACAAATGTGCTTCGGGAGCCAACTCTCTTGGTGGGTTCCCAATTCATCCTTCTTCCAACGGGTCGCCTTGCTATGCCGCTTATCAAAGTGCACAGAGAACGGGCACCCCTGATCCAACCCATGCTACCGGGTGAACCGGTGAGGAAAGTAGCCCTCAAGCTTCACGCCATGGACAGTGCGATAGACGAGAAAGCCGCCTCTGACACTTAGCATATACAACAATTCTTTCGGGCTGCTGAAGTCACCATCCAGGTGATGGTGCAGCTCGTCAACGTACACGTGGGCGATGATGCTTTCAACTAGAAATGCCACCCAAGTCATGTGGAGGTGGTTGGTGAAAAACAGGTTGCGAGCATGATCCAGGGATGGAAAATTGCCTTCTGCCTGGCAATTTTCAACAAAAATGGCCACATGTTGTCCTTTAACTCCTTGGTTCTGAGGAACGTGTTCTAAAAATAAGCTCCAAGCCTGCCATACACATAATGGGCTGGGAAAGAAGTCTTGAAATCTCCCAAGGAGGCCTCCCCCGCTTCTATGACATTCCCCCCTTCCTCCATTTGTACGGTCTGCCCCTAGAAATGGCACCCATGCCATAATAAATATAAGTGCATAATCCCTCCCCCGTGCCATGTCACAAGCCACGTAAAAGGTGTCAAGACGAATAATGTCTGACCCTCTCGGTAGGGCAAATTTGCTCAAGAAAAGTGCAAGTATGTCGCCAAGAAGACATGCTTATTCTTCTTCCGTAGCATAGAAACTTGTGGGGTTTCCTTCCCCTCTTTGCTCGGTGACAGTCCAACTTCATCTGCATAGTCTCCATAAAAGAAAGCTACCCATTTGGCAAAGGTAACCCGCCCTTTCTTGGGCTCATCATAGAGTTGTTGATAAATCTTGAACAACTCTTGAAGCCATGCTGGAGGGTCTTCTTTACCTATCTTCTCTCCTTCAAAAAAGACTGAGTTAGGAGGAATAAACACGTCGTACAAACTACCCAAGAGCAGCAACCCACCAATGAAGTACAGGTCCATCAGTGAAATCCCTGCCTCTCCGTGACCGAGCAGCCATGTATTACTACAATGGCTCCAAGTCTCCATCAACACTTTGACCATGTTTGAACAACTGTCGTAGTAGCTCACCGAGCACTGGAGGGTAGCCTGTAAAAGCCAGTCTCAAAATATCCTTGAATCCCGCAACACTTTCAGGGTCTAAGAGGAATACCCCTTTATGTCCTAGTGCTCCCCTTGTACCGACAGACCGAAAGAGGACCATTGCATGCCTGGGGTTTCCAAGTTAACATTAAAGGCTACATTTCTATGCAGGAAATGCAGAAGGCCTACCCCTTCCTCTATGCTCAGGGCTCCATCATTGTCTTCCCATGTCACCAACTGAATGGGGGCACTCACAAAGGTGACGCTCAAAGGACACCTGGGTTCACATAAGGCTGAGGTGCGCCAGATCAGCTCACCTCTCACCAAGCTCTCGTCAGTGAATGCATCAGTATTGAGCTCCCCTTCTCGCGAGAGGTTCTTCACTTCTAGAATAAGCCTCAAAGAATCAGACATTAGAACAAAAGCAAACGGCACTAGACGACCATGAAGAAATTGCGCTCACCAAGGCAAGACTATCACCGTCTTCCAACTAAGACGCTATCGCCGTCTTGCAGTCAAAGGCTAGACTATCACCGTCTACCACCAAGAGGGAATCGTCGTTTCGCTATCAATCAAGGACTATCGATGTCCCATGAACCAAGGCTTATTAATGCCTTACTCCAGCCATCAGCACATGCCGCACGTGGGTCCCTTGAAATCCAGACACGCTGCCTGACACTTGCGGTGTGGCTTGTCACCGCGCTGTGGAGGGTGACCATTCATCATCCCATGACTCCTCACCTCCTCAAACGTTATGGTCTCCAAACCCTTCCTTTTCCCACCAGCGCTTTCTCTGCTTGATACTGGAGTAAACCTTCCACTTCCATCCATCAAGAAAACCTTTCCTGCCTTATGCTTGATACTGAAGTAAGAGAAAACCACTGAAAGTCCCCAGAAGACTTCCTTGAGACTTTGGAGAGACCTCATGAAGATCTTGGCCAGTTCTGGGGATGTTCTGAGACTTTCAAAATTTCCACTACTTGTTAGGTCTCTATTGAGTGGGGGCGCCATGTTGATAAAAAATACCTTCCTACAACATGCCCCACAGAATGTTGTGCTTCGAGAGAATAAAGAAGTGCAATCATCTGGAAGTTTTAGGGATCTTTTCAAAGTCCAGACCCTCAAGAGACTATCTACAGTTCCATAGCATGAGGCCTCTTTCAGAACCTCCTAGTATCGAACCAGGCCTTTTGTGAAAGCTAAATGCTATGAACCTTTTCTTGGAGTTGTTTGCTTCTACCCCAGGTTTGCTTTTGATGCTCACGGTATCTCCTGTAGGTCTCATCTAGTGGGGTTCAGTCCGGGGACTTTTAACTCAACCCAAAATTCTTGTCCCATGTAGGCTAGGGGGTTCGACGAAGACTAACCTCGAGCCTATGGAAAGTTAGACCCTGGCTTCATTAGTTTCTGGCCTTTGCGATGGTTCTTAGAATTTTTGGAGGGATCTTTTAGTCATCATCCTCACCCTCAAGGACTATTGTTATCATTGAGAGATCTTATGCGGCTCTCACTCCCTTATGAGTCATGTCGTGGGGGATCTTATGCGGCTCTTAACCCCTGGTGAGCCATTGAAACTGGGGAGATCTTTTGAGGCTGTCACTCCCAGATGAGCCATGAAAATTGGGAGATCTTATGTGCTTTCACTCTCTAACGAGCCATGTCATGGGGGTCTTATGCGGCTCTCACCCCCTGGTGAGCCATTGAAACAGGGGAGAACTTATGAGGTTCTCACTCCCTGATAGGCCACAAAACTTGGGAGATATAATGTACTCTCACTCGTTGATGAGCCATGTCACGGGGGATCATATGTGGCTCTCACCCCCTGGTGAGCCATTGAAACTGGGGAGATCTTATGAGGCTCTCACTCCTTGATGATCCACGATACTTGAGAGATATTATGTGCTCTCATTCCTTCATGAGCCAAGAGATTGGGGTGTTGGCTGAGACTATGGAAGTGTGTCGACTTGCTTTGTCAGTCCAAGCACCCTTTCATGGGTTTTCACTTGAACAGGAGAAGTGGTGTCGTGAAGATGGTTTTCACTAACTTATGTTATTTCCGGGCTCTTTTACTAATGACTTTGTGGCCATGTCCACCCTTTTTATCCATTTTTCCTCACGGTGCCCTTTTGGGGTTTTTACTATGCCTGGGTCTATTTTTCTACAAAACTCTCTTACTCACGGTTTAGTGACCATGCCCATCTGTCACTTTTACTCATGGCGTTCCCTTGTCCAGGTGTACACCATGGCTAGTTTTTTTAGAGAAGGCATGTTTTATGGTCTTGCCTTCGAGACCTACGTGCATCCTTTTAATATCATGCGCTCAGGATGTGCACTATAGTTTTAAGGTCATACAACTGGACTGTGGTGGTAAGGAATGGCAGCCTGTAAAGGCCATGGAGTGAGTTTGGTGATGACTTTGACCCACTTGGGGAGACGACATGAAGTTGCCTGTAAAGAGTTGATGATGAGTGAGTGAATAATGGTGACCCACTAACCAGGTGGCGAGACGGCTCGTCGTTTGGTGAGCATGGGTAAGACTCATTGGGAAATGAGATGAAAGATGGTGAAGATGGCCTGCACACCTGAATGGGCCGGTTAGGGAAGATGTGCGTGCCAATGGATATAAAGGGTGTGTGCACATATGTCGACTCACTGACAAGGTAATGGAATTGATGTAGGAGGCCCGAGCACACGAATGGGCCGGCTAGGGAAGACATGAGTGAGAAGAAGAAGAGGGTATGCGCACACCAACGGGTTGGTTAGGGAAGGCGTGCATGAAGATGCACGCAAAAAGGGAGGTGTGCACGCACATGGGGTGTCTTTAAGGTCATGCCTCCTGAACCTAGGCGAAGCAGTTTAACATCATGCAGCCAGGATTTGCACTATGGTTTAAGGTCATATAGCTCCGACCGCGGTTATGTAGTTTAAAGTCATGCAACTAGGACCGGGCAATTTAAGGTCATGCGACTAGAGCTCCGCTACAGTTATGGTCATATAGTTTGGATCGTGGGTATGTAGTTTAAGGTCATGCAACATGGATCGAGCATGGGTCGCCATGTCAGTAGGGCTGCATGGGGGGATTGGTATGTGGATAGTAATTTGACTCCCTAGGGATAAAGATAGTTAAGGCTATCCACATGTGAAAAGATGTAGATGATGGTAGTGACCCTATGAGGGGTAGTTAACGGGAGAGGCCTCACTGGGGATTAGGAGGGCCAGTGTGGCTCCACGGGGATCATGAATATTGGTGTGCATGGAACTCTGATAAGTTAGAGCACAGATGAACCTCACCATGGGTTGAAGGAAGGATGACACTAACTCCCTAGAGATGATGGATAAGTACGGCCCTTACATACATCTAACTCCGTTAGGGGTCTAGTTGGAGTTATGCGTATCGACCATTCGTCATACTGCAGGTTTCAGTTTTAGGGTTTGGTAGCTTGGACCATGGTTGTGCAGTTTAAAGCCATACAGCTAAGACAATGCATTTTGTGGTCGTGCAACTAGACCTTCACTACAGTTTAGCGTCATATAGTTTGGACCATTGTACTAAGCCTTTTAACACCATGCGGCTAGGACAAGCACTATGGTGTAAGGTCACACAGCTGGACCATGGTCGTAAGTTTAAGGTCATGTGACAAGGATTTTGCAGTTTCAGCTTGTGCAACTAGACCTCTGCTACAGTTTAAAGTCATATAGTTTTGACCGTGGTCATACAGGTTTGAGTCATGAGACACTATGGTTATGCAGTTTAGATGGACTGTGGCTGTGCTGTTTAAGGTCATGCAGCACGGACCGTGACACTGTAGTTTTAGGTCATGCAGCACAGACCATGGCTGTGCAGTTTAAGGTCTTGCAGCACGGACCGTGGCGTAGTGAGGGAAGCGACTCCATGGGGAATAAAGTCACCTCCAGAAATTGGGCTGGCTGAGGAGCGAGATTGTGGTGCAGGGAATGAACTTCCCAAGGATGCAGGAAGATGGACAGAAGGGGAGTTTCGAGGCATGAGCATGACACTAAGTGTGGGGTAGCCCATGCATCAGTAAGCCGAGGCAATGCGTTAAGTCCCTTGACGGAGCTTGCAGCAGTAGCCCTTACCAAATCACATGGTGTTAACTCTTTGACCAAGCATGCGGTAATAGCCTTCTAATGAAGCGCTCGACGAAGGTCTTGACGAGGCGTGCGACGATGATCCCCTTAACGAGGTACGTCGTGATACCTTAGAGGGAGCACGCCGCGATGACCCCAGGAGGGAGCATGCGGCGATGACCCCAGGATGAAGTGCTCGGTGAAAACCTTGATGTGGTGCGCGGCACTAGCCTCCTGACGTGACGCACGCGGTGATGATAGTTAGGGTCTCGAGCTTGGCTTGCCCCGCTTGGTCCTATAGCCATCAAGAGCTGGGGACTGGAGCATCATTATGAGTTTGTTGAGGGTAGTCCTCAGCACTGCGGGGTATAAAAGTTGGAGAACCCCCACATTACGCTTTTATCGAAGGGTAAAATAGCAAAAGGGCTTTTTAGAGAGAGAGAGAGAGACCAAAGCTCCTGACGAGGGTTTTCCGACGAGCACTTCCCGACCAAGACTTGTAGAGGCAGGTCCTTAGGGTTTTTTTTAGCGAACTTCAAGAGGTTTGAAGCTTCGTAGTTTGATTGCAAATATTTTTAAGCAAGTGTCGAGGTTTTTTGAGCAAGGAAGAGGGTCTCTCGAGGCCTTGGTAGAATTTGCAGAGGTGCCCTGCCGGAGTTCAAGTGCTTCTCTGGTCATTCTGATGTTGAAGGGGAGGTCGCAAAGAGTTATGAGGGCTCTGTCAGTTCTTTGGTTGTCAGAGAAGAAGGAGAAGAGGTTGCATTGAGCTCACCAAAACTTAGCGAAATTTTGGTGAGCTTTAGTGAATTGCTGAAGTCAAAAACCTAAGGCGATGGGCAATCCGCAAGGTCTCAAGAATGTCTTCTGAGGATTTTCGGTAGTTTTTCCCTAACTCTAGGAACGAGCAGCAGACAGGAAGGTTTATTTTTTGGTGTTTTTTGCAATATTTCCAGCCATCAAAAAAGGGGAAAAATTGGGTCAGATGGGAGGTTCCCTTTGGGCAAAACCGTTTTTCTAACTAGGAGAAGCCACGCCAGTAGGGGAAAGAACAGGGCCGAGAGTAGATTCCTGGGGCTCGGAGGTGTGTTTCCTATGAATACCTGAAGGATTGCGGGGAAGGCGAAAGGTCACAAGAAGGTGGACCATCGGTGAGGGGTGACTATTGGGGGAATCGAAGAGGCGTCAATACCCCCCGAGAATTGGGAGCATTGGGAACTAGGGTGCTTCAATGTCACGCGTGACATTAAGTCGTACGTGGCACCGCCTTCATACATCCCTGGGTCATATGCGGTGAAAGACATGTTTGGGGATATGAGGCTTGCGGTGAGAGTGTCGCACAGGGTTAGCCTGCCCATGGTGTTGATAGGACGTGGCATTGGGTTGTGCGTGGCGATGACTTCTAAAGCCAATGTCTTGTGGGGGTCAAAAGTGATGGCAAACGTGGAGGCCTTACCACCGCGGTGTGTTGGGAGCCAAGTCTTCCAGTAGAACTGTGAAGTCTATATTATTCTATGAAAGGGCATCCACTGTGAACAGGGTATGGTCTCCATCGTAGGCTAGTGCCTTGCCAGAGAAGTTCACCTTGTATGTTTGATATACTTGTCAGATGAATTGAAGCTGACTCGAAAGTGGTTAGCTTTTTATGTTGGCCTGTAACCATTCTCCTTGGCAGGACCGAGGCTAACTTCTCCAAGTGGTTTTGCCACTTCTTCATGAGGCAAGCATTTCTTTGGTGGGTTTGCTTCTTCTGTATGGGGAGGGCGTTTCTCTTATCCAGTAACCGTCCTCTTATACTCAGATGCAAGTGCAATGCCGTTGGCTTTGGTTTGCAACCGTCCTCTTATCCTCAGATGCAAGAGCTTTGTAACTTCCCTAACAAAGGGCCTTCGATTGTAACTTGCAACATTTTCTAATTCAATGAATGAAATGAATTTCCTTTCAGTTGGCTTGATGTTTCTCATCTTCATTTATATTGTTTTATTGCACACACCGTGCTTTATTGCCATGTTAGGGATAATACTTCTTTAAATATCGCTCATTGATAAGCAGCATCACCTCTTCTCCATTAGAGTTTGTCAGTACATAGGCCCCACTCGGTGTAACCTTCTTGATTAGGAATGGACCCTTCCACTTAGGTTTGAACTTTCCTTTGTGGCGCCCATGCATGACGATCGGTCTCTTGAATGTTAAGACTAAGTCCCCACGAGCGAATGAACTAGCCTTGACAGACTTGTCAAAGGCCCTCTTCATTCTTCGTTGATTGAGGTTGTGGTTCTGTTGGGCCTCTTGTCTTTTTTCATCGAGGGCATCCAGCTCATGGTAGCGGAGCCTGACCCTCTCGTCTTCAGTTAGTCCCTAATGTTTAACAATACGGAGTGAGGGTATTTGAATTTCGAGGGGACCCCCTCACCCCCATAGACCAGGGAGTAAGGGGTGGAGTTTGTAGCACTGCGAGTGGTAGTGTGATAGACCTACAGAGCCTCAGGGAATTTCTCGTGCCAGTTCTTCTTTGACTCTGACACTGACTTTCAGAGCGCCCTGCACAAAGTCTTGTTGAATGCCTTGGCTAACCCGTTGGCTCGAGGGTAGTACATAGTCGAGTACTTCCACTCAAAACCGAATTGGTTCAATGACTGAAATGAATTTCCTTTCAGTTGGCTTGATGTTTCTCATCTTCATTTATATTGTTTTATTGCACACACCGTGCTTTACTGCCATGTTAGGGATAATACTTCTTTAAATATCGCTCATTGATAAGCGGCATCACCTCTTCTCCATTAGAGTTTGTCAGTACATGGGCCTCACTCGGTGTAACCTTCTTGATTACGAATGGACCCTTCCACTTAGGTTTGAACTTTCCTTTGTGGCACCCATGCATGACGATCGTTCTCTTGAATGTTAAGACTAAGTCCCCACGAGCGAATGAACTAGCCTTGACAGACTTGTCAAATGCCCTCTTCATTCTTCGTTGATTGAGGTTGTGGTTCTGTTGGGCCTCTTGTCTTTTTTCATCGAGGGCATCCAGCTCATGGTAGCGGAGCCTGACCCTCTTTTCTTCAGTTAGTCCCTAATGTTTAACAATACGGAGTGAGGGTATTTGAATTTCGAGGGGTAGGACCCCCTCACCCCCATAAACCAGGGAGTAAGAGGTGGAGTTTGTAGCACTGCGAGTGGTAGTGTGATAGACCCACAGAGCCTCAGGCAATTTATTGTGCCAGTTCTTCTTTGACTTTGACACTGACTTCCGGAGCACCCTGCACAAAGTCTTATTGAATGCCTCGGCTAACCCGTTGGCTCGAGGGTAGTACATAGTCGAGTACTTCCACTCAAAACCGAATTGGTTGACTAGGCAGTCAACATGCTGGCTCTTGAACTGGGGGCCATTGTAAGAAATTATTCGGTCTGGGACCTCGAACCGATATATGATGTGGTACCACACGAAGTTAGCCACAACGATCCCCGAAACCTATCCGAGGCGACATGCTTCGCCCATTTCAAAAGTAGTCTATCGTCGCCAGGATAAAGGCATGACCCAAGGCAGAAGGAGGGTCAATGGATCCTATAATGTCCATACCCCACTGGGAAAAAGGCCATGATGTCACTGTAGGATGGAGAGGATATAGGGGCTGATGAATGAGGCTTGACTGGATTTGGCACACCTGGCATCTTTTGGCATAGTTTTGGGCATCAGCTACCATGAAAGGCCACTAATAGCTGAGTCTGTGTATGCACTAGTAGAGCTTGAGGCCGGACTGATGCAGTCAACAGATGCCCAAGTGTACTACTTCGAGTACTTTTCTTGCCTCTTGTGCATCGACACATCAAAGGAGGATCTTGTTAAATGATCGACGAAAGAGGACATCCCCATCAAGAAGGTTGTACTTGGTGGACATCCGGCATATGTTGTTGTGCTTCACTCGATCGTGAGGTAGCCTTTCATGCTTTACGAAGTCCACAATGGGCTCCCTCCACTCTTCTATTTTTTCAACCTCTGCACACATCGGGTCGCAGAATTCGAGCTCCTACTTCCTTGCTTTGGCTTCTTTTCCCTGGGAAACTTCCTGTTTCGCCTTGAGGACATCCTTATTCGCGAGGAGTGCCCCGATTGGGTAAGGCGGGCACTCTGGGGAGACATCCCTTTCATCGTCTATGTGAACTTAATTCTCAAGTCAACATGTCTCCATTTGGTTACCTAGACTTGAGTGGGCCCTGATGAAGACAATTGGATGGTGGTGTCGAGCTTTGAAAGCGCATCTGCTTGTGAGTTTAGCCTTCTAGGGATATGAGTTAGTGAGAAGTCATCGAACTGGGTCATGTAAGTTTTGGCCGTGTCATGGTAAGGCTTGAGAGTATCCTTCCTTATATCATAGATCTCCTTTAGCTGTCGAATGACCAGCTTACAGTCACCAAAGATGTTTAGATGTTCCAGGTCTAGCTCCTGAGCGATCTTCAGTCCGATTATGAGGGCTTGATACTCCACTTCATTATGAAAAAATGCCTCCACAAGTGATAAGGATAGAGGAAACATTTCTCCATTGGGAGTCAGGAAGACAACTCTGGTTCCCCCTCTATCAGACTGAAATCCGTCAAAGTACATCTCCCATGGCCGAGTTAACACCGTACAAAAAACTTCCTCATCCGGGAGATCGCTTGACAGGGGAGATTCTGAGGGGACTGGGTGATCCATAAGGAAGTCAGCTAGGGCTTGACCTTTAACTGCCTTCTGTGGTACATACGTGATGTCAAACTCCATTAGCAATAATGCCCACTTGGTCAAACGTCCAGACAAACATGATCGGGACATAAGGAACTTGACCTGATCTACCTTGGATATTAACTTGACCTCGTGGTCAAGCAGGTAATGGCGGAGCTTCTGTACCACAAAGATCAAGGCTAGGCACATCTTTTCAATGGGAGGGAAGTTCTTCTCGACCCCTCGCATTTTGCGGATGAGATAATAGAGCGTTGTCTCTTTCCCTCCATCATTGTTCTTCGTCAGGAGTGCCCCGAGTGACTTGTCAAGGGCGGGAGTATCCTTCTTTAGAGAGTACTGGTGGATTCAACAATTACTTCTTGATGTCCTCGAGCACATCTTGGCACGCTTCGTTCCATATGGAGGGAGTATCCTTCTTTAGTAGCTGTGAAAACGGTGTGCATATCCCAGAGAGGTTCGAAATGAACCTTCAAAGTAGG
Organism: Amborella trichopoda; assembly: GCF_000471905.2. Next base: position 229,693 of record NW_006494865.1, read on the forward strand.
CGAGCTCTCCTTGGAGGGACCACAGTTCATGGAGGGTTGTAGGCGATGGCATGTCCTGAATTGCCTTGATTTTGACTGGCTCGATCTTCAAGTAATGAAAGTCGATACAGACCTAATGTGGCTGTTCTTTTTCTTCATTGAGACGACATTCACCAGCCATCTTGGGTATTTGACTTCACGCATGAATTCAGCTTGCCTGATCTTGTTCACCTTGGCATCGATCTGCATTTCGAGGTCGGGCCTAAACCTTCTTGATTTCTGCTTCATGAGTTTAATGGTAGGATTGACGACGAGGTGGTGAACAGTAATCTGAGGGTCTAAACCGGGCATCACATGATAATGCCAGGAAAAGAGATCCCGATTTGCTCGAAGGAGGGAGATATAGTCTTCTTTCTCTTTTGGGGACATCTTTATTGTGATGAAGGTTGGCCTTGGGTCAGCCTCATCTCCCAGATTGATCTCTTCAAGATTATCCACCATGGCCTGACCGCTCTCTTCCCATTCGTCTAGAGCTTCTTAAAGGTCCTCGTCTCGGGATTTGCAAGGATTTTGTTGATCTCGAGTGTAGCCACCTATGATCCCGACATGTCAGTCTCTAGGAGGGGCACAATATGGGAGAAGACTGGTCTCTGACTAGCTTAGGAGATAGAAGGGTCGGCTCCAAGCCGTGGGTCCATGACCTCACATGGTACTTGCCCCGAGTTGAGTGATTCCTCATGCACTTGGATCCTGTGGCCGGCCTCGTGGGAGCAGGAGCTCGATGATGGCTCAGTTTTGGCTTGGGTTGTTAGGGAGTCGGCGGCTATTGAGATCCTGTTGCTTGGGCCAACATTTCTCTAAGACATTCTTGTTGCGGCAAGGTGAGGCTAGTGTCTCCAAACTCTCTGTTTAGAAAGTCGAAGTCTGGCCATCGCCGAGTGGTACCAGTAGAAGGAATAGAGGAGAGGGAAGGAGAAGAAGGGTTAGAACGTTCGGGGCAGCTTTTATGTCGTTGCTGGGGTTGGACACTTGTAGGGGATATTTAAGGTCTTGCCCTGGCTTTGACCGTTGTGGGGTGCTTTTAACATCATCACCCATTTGGGCTGGCTCCTGAGATATTGATGACTCAGGGCCGTCGGCCTGGTTGGACGATAAGATGAGGTGAGCCGTGCTTGGGATTAAATCCTGCAAGGTCGGCAGCAGAGGAAGGCGCCTCAAGAATTCTTCCTCGACTGGTGGCTGAGGAAGATGATTCCTTCTGCGGGTTGACCTAAGTGTTCGCCGTCTCCTTTGGGATCCCCAAGGGAGTGTTTCGACCACCCTATCAGGCTGACGAGAGGAGGTTGGTTCGGTTCCTCGATCTCGCCCTATGGATCTAGGTGATCTGAGGGTATGTGTCTCGAGTCTCTTGTGTACCCAGGACTTGAGATCGCTCTCACAAAACCTTGCTCGAGGGCAAGGGCAGGTACCAACTAATGATAGAGGAATTTTAGGTGTGTTCGGGCGGATAAGGTGGGTAGGGCGGATAGGGTGAGGACTTTGACAAGATCCCTCAAGCTTCCTGAATGATTGCACTTCTCAATTATTTTGAAGCACAACAATCGGTGGGGCATGAAGTTGGAAGGTATTTTTGATCAACATGGGGCCCCTGCTCAATAAAGGCCTAACAAGTAGTGGAAATTTTGATAGTCTCAGAACAGCACCAGAATTGGTCAAGATCTTCATGAGGTCTCTCAAAAGTCTCCCGCCAAGTTTTGTTGCATTACGACTTGTGTAAGGCAGTGCACATTGAGAAACAGTTCCAGTAGAATCGGCCTCTATCACCTTGAAACTGACCCCAATAACTAGAGCTATATTTTTAGTATCTAAAATTTCTATAGGACCATCTTCATTTAATCCAGCATGGTTGAAAACCCTCAGGGGTCAAATTTTAGCCCAGACGGACATTCCAAGAAGAAGTTGTAGGTGAAAGAGTAAAACAGAGGGAGCAGCACACTATTCTCGTGTGGCCATCCTGCAATTCTACAGCATTGAAGGGACAGTCATGACCAGTGACTTTCGATGCTCATATCTCAAAAATACCACGTTGGATCGTACTCAAATTTGGTGAACATGTTCCTTTAGTCAAAACGAGCGATTCGATATGTGGCATGCCCCTTGACGATACCCGAGTGTGAAGAAAAGCTAGCGAGAAGTTGTTGATCCGTGAAGAAAGTGCAGACAATTTAGCAGTGTCGTGCCTCACTCGAGTGGCCAAATCACGCTGCTCATGAGTTGGATCGACACGAGACCTGTTCCACTGCAGGCGTAAGGTCTCAGCCACCTCTGACCCGAACCCCGTACACGACGAACAGTCGGATTTTGCACACTAAGCCGACTAACAAACTGTAAATTCCATCGTTGGAATCCTTGATTCCAGCCAAAATTCCAAACTTGCAAAATCTTCGTTCTGTCAAGGAATCGAGCTGTGTTAAGTGCCCCGTGATCATAGAAGCATGCTCAGTGTGATTCAAAGACGAAAACATAAAAAGACATCAAGTAATGAACACACTATCTATTCAAAGTTTCAAGATCTACTCAAAATTCAAGTTGCATGATCGTGTACTAAAAACACGATCCATGGCTCGAAGTTGGTATCAAATCAATCGTCATGTTGAGCCCTAGAAGAAACGATTTATCTTACGATCAATTGGGCATCAGAATGACCCCAAATCAGCCATGCAAGATCACACAAGTCCTAAAGAAACACAGGGATTGTTCTAGAATTCCACAACAGGTTAGGGAGGGGAAAATCTGTTATTTTGCACCCTACTTTGTAAATTATTTTAGTTCAATTTAATCTTAATTTACAACAATTAAGGATACTTTTGATCATCCACCCATGTTCGGGCACACTTTTATATATACATACCATCATTGTACGCAGAAAAGGAGGAGAGAGGACAGATACCTAAACACACCCAAGAGAGAGTTTTCACTTAATACAAGTTTCTCTTTCTTACCATTGTGGTGTCACACTTGAGAGAGAGACTGAACGAGGGAAACTTTCGATCGGTACCCTTGGGGTTGAGGTAAACCTTCTCTCTCTTCTCCGCTCTCTTCACCCTCTTCCTTGCTTGAGTTTCTTGCAGAGGCCGTGCACGGCAGTGGCAGTGTCATGCATGCCTCTCCCTCGGTCTCACAGGGTGTGCATGGCGATGGCAGTGCCATGTGTGAGTGTCCTTCCCCTCTACTCGTTTTTTTATTCCTTCAAGTGAGGTCTGTAGATGACGCTGCCCATCACCACCCACAGACGTAACTTTGACGTCTCAGTGAAGAGCCCAAACAGCAAGGTTTGTTGGCACCCACGGGGATCTCACCCTATTCACCTCATAGGAATTTTAGGTGTGTTTGTGAGCATTCAGCTAAGGGTATTTGGAAGAGACCAAAAAATGTTTAGAGCAATATGAGACATTTTAGTTTGGGCGACACAGGTAATGTCACTCTTGTAAGCTGGGCGACACCAACTGTATCGCCCAAAAACAATATTTTTATTTTATTTATTTTATATACTTTTATGATGGATTTTGATGCAATGAAACTACTGTAAACTTAATAAGCAATAAAAACAATTGTTTCTGATGAAATAAATTAAAATAACTGGAAAACAATGAAGTTCAGATTGGACAAACCTATATCAAGTAAAATATGTTTTTTGTATATTTAAAAAATTTATTTTGCCCTGAAACATTGTGATCAGACTCTAGATAGGTCCTAAAATAGATTTAAAAATTCTCAGAAAAATAAAACATGTCTTGGTCGGGGCGCACAGGGCGTGTTGCCCTTGTGAGCTGGTGTCGCCCTTGTGAGCTAGTGTCGCCCAAAAACCTATTTTATTTTTTATTTTTTTTATATTTGTTTCTTGTATATCTTGATAAAATAAACTTACTTTAAACTTGTAGAAACCACAAATAAAATGTGTTTGATGAAAATAACTTAAAATATAGTGACAGGAGGGGACTGCAGATCTAACATAAAACTATTTCTTTTAAATTTTTAAATATTTTATTTTGACCTGAAACTTTGGGAAAATTCACAAAATTTTACCTATAACACTGGAAATTTAAAAAATTTTATGAGATTTTCAAAATTTTTATGCTCGGATCACACTCGATTTGCCCCACGGTGGCCCCAAACTGTTTACAGCGCATAATCGAGCGATCTAACGATGCAAATCACCATGATATGACACTTCAAACTGATAAAAATTAAAAGCAAAAGATATGGTAGAGAAAGTAGAAACAATTGAATTCAGATCTGAGATCAGATATGCCTGAAAACGAGCAGACCTGCTCTCGGATCTATGGTAGAGCCAGCGTGATCCAAAGCATTTCAAGAAATTATTTTCAATAAAAAAAGATCAAAATCAGATAAAAAAAAATAAAGAAGAAATGAAGGGAGAATGAGTACCTGACAGGGCCGGATGGCCCAGGATTCCCGAGCCCCCGTGGCTCGAAGTATCAGAACCAGTTCCTCTTTACGTTTCTGATTCCAGTGTTGATGATCAGCAAGTATATATATATATATATTGCCCCTGTTGGGGGTGGTTTTCTTTAATGTAGGTCTTACAATTTAACCAATTGTGACCACTTTGGTGGACCTTATGTGAGTGTATCGGGTCCTTGCTTGAATCTTCAAGATGAGGAATCATCAAGTATTTCTTTGTCTTCCAACCTCAGCTCCTGTATTGCAATTCAAAGGAGAGTTCTCTGGAGTTTCGAGCGAAACAGAGTCCTAAAAATGCAGTATACCATCCCTGGGCATTCAAAATCTCTTTAGATTTCCAATTTCGACCTCCACGACTCACCTTTTAATGTTTGAGAAGATCGAGGTCCTTAACACTGATCGTCAGGCTAATGCTTATTGATTTTTTTTTAACACCACTTTGACTCAAAGGAAGGAAGAGAAGAGGTTGAGAGATAAAAGACTTTGGAAAGTAGAACGAGAGAACTTCTTTATTTTATCTCATCGTCTCGGGGCTCCTTTCGGATTTTCAGCCCGGTGACATTTTTTTCAACGCTAGGGAGTCCATTTGGATTTTAGCCCTGCAGATGAGATTTTTTCTTTATTTTCTGATCGTCCAAGGTTTCTTTCGGATTTTCAGCTCTGTGATATTTTTTCCAATGCTTGAAAAACCTTTAAGATTTTACCCCAACGGATGAGATTTTCGTTTCTTTTTTTTTTCCTCTTATTTTCTTTTTTGTTTTCGAAGAAGAAAAGAATGACAAAGGAAGAGGAGGGAAAAGAAGAGTCAAAGGTGCCCCTTTTTTTCTTTTCAGCAATTCGCCTTAAGATCATTTAAGAATTCGATCATCATTCCCTCCTCCAAGTGGCAGGGAGGTTCTAATATCGGTCTTCCTCTAATTTCCCTTGACCCAGGTTGGCATCCAAAATCTCTTTGACAATGGTTGTTGAATTTTTCTTGATGTTTTCCTTTAAACTGCTCTACTTGAACCTTGATTTTGGGACTAAAAATCACTCTCAGTTTCCAAATCCCTTAGCCCTCTGTATGGACAGATAGACTCATTGTTGTTTTCCCGCAAATGGAGTACTTTATGTTACACATTAGGCATTAATGCCTTTTGGATCTTGAGGCATGAATTCCTCATTTGGTTATTTGCAAGGGGTGAGTGATTACCCAATTCCTTTTCGGTAATCTTTTTCATCGCAAATTTTGAATTGTTTCTCGAGGGTTAACTTCGTAGTAGACTTCTTTTCAGTGTTCAAGCTTAGATGAGACTCTTGCACAAGAGGAGTGCTTGAGTTGGTACTAGATGGCCTTATGACATGTTGGGAGTCAACAAAGAAGGGTTTAATCTCATTAGTTGCCCCCGTTGTATTAAACGGCCTTATGACGTGTTGGGAATCAACAAACGGCCTCATTAATTGTCCTATTGTATCCTCTTCCTGAGAGGAGTTTTCCCCTACTGAATATTTTGATGGGGTTGCCATTGCAGGTCTTTCCGTTCCATTGGGAACTTGCTCTTCGCTGGATGCATTCTCTTGACATGGTGGTGCTCCAATTATCGAAGTTGTGCTCATGTTGTTAATGAGTTTTAGAGAGTCTGCCTCTTGAGGAGGTAGTATGATCAGATTTTCATTATTCAATTCTTGATCCTAGATTGGTGGATCACTCAGAAATCTTGTGAAGGTGGGCAATGTGGGTCCCTTAGAATTTTAAAAGGTTCGACTTTGTTTGACATCTGAGGTGTTGGCCCCTTATTTGGACGCGTAGTGGGAGACTTCGGGGTGTTGGCCCCTCGTTCGGAAGATGACCCCCTCTCATTAGCTCTGACCATGTCAATCTCTAGGGTATCATCTTCGTCATACTGGTCCCACTTAGGAGGGTCATCAGAGTTTGGGGACGAAGAGTTTCCTCTAAGAAGACTTAAAAGATCTTCTTCAGCCTCTTGAAGGTGATGATTGTCAGCGAATATGAATTGACTACGATCATCCTCTTCATCTCCGTTCTCAATTATATGAATGATAACATCCTCCTTTGAGTTACCCGGAGCTCCCGTTTCTTCGGTCGTTGTGGCCATATTGTTTAGGAGAGGGTTTGTGAAGATTCTCATCTTTTGATTAGATTCCTCAACAGGTTGATTACTAGGTCCGACAATGATGTCTCCCCCATTGAACAACCGTTGAATGGCCCTCTTTAAATAAAAACAATTTTGGGTATCATGAGCATGGTTTCTATGCCACTTGCACCATATGTTATTAACCTTAACCTCAAATGGTGGTTCAGATGATGGCGGGAGTTGAACCATGTTTTTCTTCAAGAGTAACTCCAACACTTTTTCTAATGGGTCTTTGAGAGGATTGAAGTTGTGCTCTCTCCATCGATTGTTATTTTGAGCATTAGCTCTCGGTGACCCCTTTGATTTTGATTCCTATTGTTATGCTGGGTGGCTAAACCTGGAGCCGGTCCATTAATGACAACCTCATTAACCTGACCAGAAACATTCCCCTTACCATTGCTCTTGCTCTTATTCTGGGGAGTCGTGATGGGTTTGTTATTGGGTCTAGTGCTGTTGGGTGTCCCTCTCGCCCTTTCAAGTCGTGCCACCCTCTTGATCATAGAATCGAAAGAGTCGGGGACAATGCCTTGGTTGAAGAAAGTCTTGTATTCAGGAGCGGTATTTTCTAAGGCCATGGAGATTTTAGCTGGGTCTGTAAGTGGACATTCGATGACCGCATCGCCGCCTCGTGGAATTGACCAATGAAATCCTCGAAGGATTCTCTTGGGTTTTTTTTTGTGCCACTGAGCTCACCCAGGGAGAGAGATCTTCATGTCGACCCACAATAATGAGAGACCAACTGGTTGAACATTTTGTCTGGAGTAATGTGTGGTTGAGCGGTCATTATTCTCCGATGCCAGTTCAAGGCCTCGCCGGTCAATGTTTGTGAAAACAGGGCCTTTAGCTGTTTAGGACTATCTCGCAAAGCTCAAATAGAGAGGAGGTACGTGTCTATGTGGATATCTTGGTCACTCTTCCCATTGAATTTGTTTCTAAACTCTGGGATCACAAACCCAGGGGGAATTTCTTCCATGCCTCCAAGGGTCTCATGAACATAGGCCTTTGGGGGTAGAATTTCATTCATACCCATTCTTACAAGCGTATCTTCTACTGCTTTTATGGTGCTATCTTGTTGGGTATTTGGCATGATAGTAGGCCCACCGGTCGGTGGGTTTCCAAGCATAGACTAATGAGTCGAGTCTTGGGAAGATGTTGCCCTATTTGTGCCTGAGATTGATGACCCCCGGTCACCAGGGTAGTTTGACACATTTGTGCTTGAGGGGCATACTGACCCATAGGCATCGCCACCAGCTGCGAAAACTGCAATGTTCGTTGGACCTGATTTACTAAAGGGACCGATTGAAGAATTGGCTGACTTGGCTGTGCTATGGGTTGACCTATGCTATTAGGCTGGTTTATGATCGACCCATGAACTAGGGCTTGGACAGGGTAACCTAGATCAACTAGACTCTTAAGGGCAGCCTGAACGTCCACTCACCTAAGGGTAGGCCTAGATTGGCACCTCTGCTGCGTACCATATTCAGGACGTCATGAGCTGCACTATGGTGACTCGAGGTAGGGTTAAAATTCCTAGACCGAAATGGGTCTTGATTTTGAGACCATTGAGCCTCAAGGCTATCTGGGTGCGACTTCTGGGGGGTATTAGATACTATATGGACCTCTCCCCTGGCACGACTCCTGCTTTGTTTGCCTAAGGTTACACGGCTCCTACTATGGTTATGTAAGCTTCCCTATATTTTCTGGGCAGATCCCACTTTTCGGACCATACACACCTCGGGATTTGGAGTAGATCCTTGGGACTCTTTCTCTTGTTGGAGACCGGGGTGTCGGATTATGAACTGGGCTGAGTTCTGACTGTAATCCCAAGGGATTGTAGCATAGTGGTCCCTAAGTTTGGGAAGGTTGGGCTTAGAGTTGGCCGTGGAACAATCATCATAGTCTCCTTGGGTGACTGACATGGTGATTGCTCTTAGCAGGGTCCTAGGATATAGACTTGATGAACTAGGGTGGACCTAGCCTGACTTTAGGGGTAAACCTTAAATAAGACCTAAGCTAAGACTAGATTAGAATCTAGACTCACTGGGTTTTGGTTCAGACCCTACGGTAGGGTGAGGTTAATCTATCCCTAGAGCTAACTCTAAACTTAGATCTATACTAGAACCTAGACTAAGATCTAGACTAGATCTTAGTCAGAGCTAGGACCAAGTGTGGGTTCAGGTTCGAACCGTGGTGTGAGCCTGGTTCGGACTTGGACTAAGATGGGTGCAAGCTTGGGCTTGGACCTAGAGGGTTTGAAACTAAGACCGGATGTGGACCTGGACTGGATCATGATTGAACTTGGAACGAGCCTTTGGCTCGGACCAAGAGGAGGCCTTGGTTTGGACCTGGGTGTGAACCTGGTTCGGACCTAGGCTTGGATGGGTATAAGCATAGACTTGGACCCAAAGTGTTTTAATTATCAGACCATGTGCGGACCTGGAATGGATCAAAAGATGAGCAATGAATGAGATTTCAGCTCGGATCAAGAGGGGGCCTAGGTTCGAACCTGGGTGTGAACTTGATTCGGATCTGGGCTAGGCTGGCTACAAGCCTGAACTTAGACTCAAAGAGCTTTAATGATCAGACCAGACGTGGACCTGGATTGGAACAAAGATGAGTTAGGAACGAGCCTTCGGCTTGGACCAAGAGGGGGCCTAGTTTCGAAACAAGGCGAAACCTAGTTCGGACGTGGGCCACACTGGGTGTAAGCCTGAACTTGGACCCAAAAGCTGGTCTGGACTGGAATCTAAGAGTAACCGATCAGAAATAAGCAAGCAAGCACATGAAACATTTTACCTAGTCTGATTATAGGTTGGCTTGGCTTAAGAGTGGGTTTCTAACTATTGAAATGCGGCTAGGGTCATATAGGCCCCCACATAGGTCTTGTCCTCCTGTTTTGGGATGTTCACCTGTTCCTTCTATACATGGAATTTCTTTGAGGCAAAGTATTACGGAGGAGGCTCTTAATGCTAGGTTCCCCTCACGCCGTTAACGTGGATTTTGGGGGTTTTCGAATTATTTGTTTTCTGGTTTTTTGAGATTCCCAGTTGGTGTGTGCTAGAGTGTGTAAAGAAGCACGCAAATGAAAATAAAGTCAAGCACACAGGCACATATTATGAAAGAAAACAATTAAGTGCTTGATGCTGATCGTGCCTAGCAATTCGCGCTTCGAGGCAAAACTTGCTCGAAGCACAATATAGATGGAGGAGTGAGGTACCCCTAAGAATGTATGGTCAAAGTAGTGAAACCAAGCACAGTCTGTGCTTAGTCGAGCATGACCCAAGTCACGGATGACTCGAACAGGACACGGTTCACGGAGACTGCAAGCAACCCTCAATAATATATATATATATAATTTTAAAATTGATGAGAAATAAATAAAATAAGCATGATAAAATCAGGAAAAACAGGAATTCAACCCAAATTAAGTAACTAGAATGAAATCAAAAAGTCAAGAATAGAGCAGACCTACCTAAAGCAAAACATTTTTTTGGTATTTTTAAAAATTTTATTGTAAGCTTAAATTTTGTGAGAATGCAGCTAAGATTCTATAGAAAATACCTACAAATTTCCAGAGCAATATGAGACTTTTTAGTTTGCACAACACAGGGCGGGTCTCTCGGGCAACATAGGTAGTGTCGCCCATGTAAGCTTCGCGACACCAAGTGTGTCGCCAAAACAAAAAAATTTATTTTATATTTTTTAATGATGGATTTTAATGAAATGAAACTAATTTAAACTATCAGAAACAATAAAAATAATTTTTTTTTCTGAAATAAATTAAATAACTAGAAAACAGGGAAGTTCAGATAGGACATACCTATATCGAGTAAAGTAATTTTTTGGTATTTTAAAAAAATTTATTTTGATCAAAATATTTGTAAACAGACTCAATAGAGGTCATAGAATAGATTTAAAAAATTTCAGAAAAATAAAAAATGTCTTGATTTGGGCAACACAGAGCATGTCTCCCGGGTGACACGGGTAGTGTTGCCCTTGTAAGCTGGGCGACACTAGGTGTGTCACCCAAAAAATTCATTTATTTTTAATACTTTTATATTTTTTTCTTGTATATATTGATAAAATAATACAACTTTAAACTTTTTGAAACAACAAATAAAATATTTTTTGATGAAAATAAATTCAAATAAATTGACAGGAGGGAACTACAGATCTAAAAAAAAACTATGTTTTATTGTATTTATAAATATTTTATGTTTCCCAAAAAAATTGGGAATAGTCACCAAATTTCACCTAGAACATTTTTACAAAGTTTCAAAAGATTCGGAGATTTTCAAAATTTTGATGCTCGGATCACGCTCGATTTGCCCCACGGTGGGCGCCAAACTGTTTATAGCACATAATCAAGCAATCTAACAATGTAGATCACCCTAATCTGACACTTCAAACTGAGAAAAATGAAGAGGAACATATATGTTAGAGAAAGTGGGAGCTATCAAATTCAAATGTGAGATCAGATCTGCTCGCTAATGAGCAGACCTGCTCTCAGATTTGTGGCGGAGCCAACGTGATCCAAATTTCAAAACAAGATTTTCAATCAAAAAAAATAAAATTCAGATAATAAATAAATAAATATTATAAAATAAAGAAGAAATGGAGGGAGAAGGAGTACCTGACCAGGCCGGACGGCTCGGGACCCCCAAGCCCCTGAGGGATCACGCGTATCAGAACCGATTCCTCTTTGCACTTCTGATTCAGGTGTTGATGATCAGTAAGTCTCTGTGGTATTGGTGTGGTTGTACCTTAATTTTTGATCTAGGTTGAGTTTAGATGTGACTGCAGAACAGTGTGAAGGCTCTCTCTGTATCTCTCAAGTTTATCTTTCCAGCTTAAAGTTTTTAAAGTCTCTTTGTTCCCACTCCCTCAAATGACCACCGAGATGATTTTTTTTTTTAACAAGGGATTTGTTGGGGCAATGTTATCCCCGCAACCAACAAATCCTCAGTCAACATCATTCGAATTTAAAAAAAATGAATTTTAGGTGGTACAGATAGCTTTCCTTGGGCCCCACACCCAACATAAATGACCTAGAAAGTAGGGGAAATTCATGAGAATGCGTAAAAACACGTTTCAGTGAAAATGCATCAGTGTCGCCTGGGCAACGCACCTAGTGTCGTTTAGGTCAAAACACCTCTGATTTAAAAACTTATTTTTCAAACATGTTGTTGAACCTTTATGAAGTATTCAGAAAACATTTGAGTCGAAATGGAGTCTTTTACTATTTTTAATGATTTGTTTTGTAAAACAGCTCATTTTTAAGGTTTTGGTTCAAAACATGAGGGTTTCTAGGTTGGTAGAATGGTTCTGGTCTAAGAGTAAG
>NW_006494865.1:244259-257289 GCF_000471905.2 Amborella trichopoda
CGCATGCAAGTTTGGACTGCTTCCTTCTCAGCTATAGGATTAGGATGGCGAGAAGCCAAATTTCTCCATCTTGATATAAACTGATCCACAGGATTATCAGCGTCTTGAGTCAGGGTGAGAAGTTTGATGGTTTGAACTCTCTCTCGACCTCATAGAAGCATTGATAGAACAATTTCTCCATCTCCTCCCGTGTATGCACTGAGTTTGGAGGAAGTCGAGCATACCATTGAAATGTTGGGCCATCAAGGGTCTCAACGAACTGTTGAAGAAGAAGTCTCCCGTCAGCCGCTGTTTCTCGACATGCTTCTTAAAATTGGGCAATATGCTGGTTTGGGGATGTGGTTCCGTTGAATAAAGGAAACTTACCTTTCTTATATTCTGAGGGAAATGGGACCTGATCAATATACGAGGGGTATAGCCTTTGCTAAGGCGTTGCACCTTGTATCCCTAGCATTTGTCTGTTCTTTAGGCTATTGGTGACCATATCGTCAATGTCTGTCTGAGAGACGGGATGATGGACATAATTGTCTTGTGAGGTAGAAGGAAGGGGCTTCTGTGGAGGTGCACCATCAGAGTGATGAGAATTGACCTCATGGTTAGCCGACTGGCGTGCGGTGTCGATACGATCGATCTTTTCCATCATCGCACGCACCATATCCTCAAACTTGTTCATGCGCTCTTCCTACGCATCACCAGGCTCCCTTATAACCATTACACTGACCGTTTCTCTATGGAGGCCAATGTTAGTGGCAACTGAGGGCTTGCGAACTTGACGGGTCGTACATGGTATGTCAGTCAGCAGGGGCCAGCTGCCCTAATTGAACTCGACTCTTATATGCAGATCGCATTTGGACCGGTACTTGACGGTCTTGGGAGAGTAGCTGCTGAGTGGTGTGGTCTTCTTCTACGACTTAACCACAACACAGGGCTCATGAAGCCCTCCTCTTCTGGCTTCATCGTCAGAAGGGCTTAAAAGGGATTCAGGTGAAGAGGGTCATCAGAATTGGTTGTTTTGATGGCCCTGGTCACCTCCCTAGTCAAAATTTGCAAACCTCCATCACATTTAGCCTTGAGGTTTTGATGGACCTCATGCCAAAACTGCGATCTAGGTCGCTGCTGGTCAGCTCTTCTTACACAGGACAGAGTTATCTCCATCAGGTGCGGCAATGGGTGAGGGCTAAGAACTGGAGTCATCTTAGATTGGGGAGGATGAAGGACTCTATCTTCCATTAGGTCAATGCCTTGAGCTCTCTTATGAGCTCTAGAGACACGACAAAAGTGATGGGTCTCGTTCAGGATGGTACTCTTGGGGAAAACCTTCGAGTGCCACGGCTGAAGGTGCGTGCTCTATGAAGGAGTGGGTGGGAGCAGGATTGAGTCATGAGAAGGCCTGAGTCTAGGGCGAGGGGATGTCTATGACGACGACGTGTGTACGCCCATTGAAGAAGGATTACGGGAGACCTGAGGGTCAGCCCGAGCTTGTGCAAGTGATTTGGCCTTAGGAGGCCGAGAACTACGAGCAAGTGTTTGTAAGAGAGCAGGTGTAGCCCTACCCCTTATAGAGTGCACTTGTGCGAGCTGAATACGAAGACGAGAAGGTCGTCTCATGTGTACTCAAGTTGGTGTAATGGCGGTGTTGCCCCGAGCAGTGAGATGCACATGATTAGTGTGCATATGACCTGACCTTAGAAGGTCTGATCTTGGATGCTGACTCAGGGTAGCACAAGGGTTGCTCTTGGGTGACCCACGAGCCTTGTGGTGTGTGTGAGGGATGGAGGTCGTGGGGTTTCCGCCTCGATGTGTTGAGCCTCTAGGGATAAAGACTAATGGTGCAGAAATGTGGGGGGTAGGCTTATGGCGACCCATAGAAGCAATGACAACTTGTTTTCCTTTTGCAAAACGGGACTTGGCACCCTTCCGGCGTACCTCAGGAACACGATCGGCAAATGACTTGCCGGTGGTTGGGTGCATGCTGTGTGGGGCTACAAAAGTGTTGTCGATGCAGGGCGCCTAGGTGGAGTTTCCACCAGAGCGAGGAGATGGGCATAAGAGACCTTTAAGTCCCACCTCACATCGGTCCAGGTTAAGATCTGGGAGCTAGACAAGGGTCTTTGTTCAAGAGGATGGTTGGGAACGAAGTCGAAGGGACTTCTTCCCTAAGGACACTCTCGAATGTGGGGATAAGAAAATCCCCGATCCAGATAAGTGGGTTACAAGACCCGCAAGCCTTAAATAAACTGTGAAAAGATAATGAAATCAAATAATAAAACAAGAAACTAGCCAAACAAGAATGATCCAACTAAGGGGTAGTAAGTCCCCAGTGGAGTCACCAAGCTGGTTAGGTGCCTCGATCTCGTTTTGAGGATCGGGCGACATGTATCTCGAGTTTAGAGGGACGACCCGGGTCATTTTTGAGGTGTCTCTCTTGGGAATCTCTTTCGAGAATGGGGAAAGGTGTTACCAATCGGTGTAGAGAGGAATTTAAGGTGGGTTCGAGACTTACTCGGGCTGCCTCTCTTGGGGGCCTTCTTACATCACGAAGAAAGCCCCCCGTAATAAAACTGGTTCGGAATCCCTTGCCTTGGCTTGTATTCTTCTGTTTTCAGCAATCACACACATATGGCAAAGGTTATAAGATAGGTGGGTTAGACCTCACCCTTTTCCTCTTTGATGAACATATAAAAGCATGCACATTCAAAAAGGAGAGAATAATAAGAGAAGAAAAATGGGGAAGAGAAAAATTTGGCTGAGCGAGAGGATTAGAGCGGTGACTAAGCTGATGAATAATTGGTCTAACGTGGTAGATAAACAGGCTCGGTAACTAAGACCCACTCATAGGATTACTACTAGACGTCATTACCAGTAATGACTAGCTAGACACGATGGTTAGTCTGTCGTGGCAGTAAAGCGAGCCAAGTAATCTTGGCACAACAACATTATGGCTAGACAACAGGATTACCCTGAGAGGCTAACCTCAATCCCTCTTACTCGAATGAAAGAATAACAAAATGAATGTTACAAGGAAAGACTAAGAAATGAAATAAGAGAAGAAGGGAACAAAAGGAAGGAGGGAGGAGAAAGGAAGAGAAGAGTATGAAAGGAGAGAGAAAAAAAGAGAGACATGGAAGGAAGACAGACTTGGCACTAGGCATTACTGACTGTGTTAAAAGGAAGAGAGAGAAAACACAGTCAGTGCTAGGCTTCACCAACTATGTTATACAGAGGAGAAGAGAGAGGAGACACAGTCGGTGTTAGGCTTCACCGACTGTGCAAGAAGAATGCTAAACACTTAAAGATCACATCGAGGCTCTGATCCAAAAGGGTCAGATCAAGCTCGAAGAAGTCAAAAAAGCAATCGGGGCAAAAGAAGCATCCCACGCAGTGACAGTTCAGGATGAAGATGAGGCACCCAGCATCCTTCGCGCCTTATTAGCCATGATGCTTCAAGAAGTCCTCATCACACCGAAACCAACAAGACAACCAAAGCACTGGACTCGAGGAGCCGAGGGTCTCTAGTTCCCATATCATCATATATCGGGGCATGACCTAAGATATTGCTCTAACTTCCACAAGTTATTAGCAAAGAAAATGTAGAGAGGCCAAGAAGTAGGTGACATTCCAGACAGGGATCCCCAAGTCTCTCCTCCACTGGTACAAGAAGATCCCTCGACCCAAGACCCGGGAAATGATAATTTGACTTCTGGCCTTGTTTGAGGAGATGCTCCAACAAGGATTCATCACTCCTAAGCCTGCGAGGCAGCCTAAGCACCTCGCTTAAGAGACCGAGAATCACTGGTGCCCACACCATCAGATATGGGGCCATGAGCTGGATGACTGTTATGGGTTCGAAGCTGTGGTTATTGAAAAAGTCCAGGCAAGTCACATTGCTTATGTTGAACGCTCACAAGTCGATACTTCCACTCAGGAGAGTGTCCCAGTCCAAGAATCCCATGATGAAGCCTTTGATCTCGCTGAACCCTCAACTTCCCAACCATGGAAAGTCCATCACGGGCGGAGCAGGCTCAAGTCTTAAGGGTGAGAAGCGATTCGTCAAGCTAGGGTTGTTCACAAACCTAGCAAGATGAACCAACCACCTCCAAAGGCGACTAGAAGAAGACGAGTACCAAGGGCTACTCATCGGAAGAACAAAGTTCCTCAGCAACAGATAAAGCCATAAGTTTCTAGGCCTCTTCCTCCCTTATCGACTTTAAAAGACTTTATCCCGATCGTCAACGACCTCATTCCTTCGTATCATCAAGAGGATACGCTTGAGTCATCTCTTACTCGGGGCATGTCCAATGAGGGTGACGACGTTAAAAGCACTCCCCAATGGTCTAAGCAAGGGAAAGACCCGAAAGACCCTCTGCACATGTCCAACTCTAGTGATGACGTAAAAAGCTGCCCAGATGGGTCACATGAGGGGAACGACCTTAAAAGTCCTTCACTTACTGACCTTTCTCCTTCTTCTTCTTATTCTTGAAATGCCCAGAGTTTGAGGCTCTTGACAGAGCGCTCGAAGGAACCAATATAAGTAGGACGCATCAGAGATGGCTGAAAAGGACATTAGCCCAGGTGGCTGAATTCTTAACAGTTGCTAATGCCTTGGCGACTCGAGCTAAGTCAGAGCCATCCTCTTCTACCGGGGAGCATAAGAAGTCAAAGTCAAAGAAACCCCAATGGCCTCCTGAGTCTGACTTTGAGCAAAGACTGAGAGACTCAAGAGGGCAGAGCTTCTATTCTCAGAAAGCATGCCACATGGTACATGTCTATGCAGTATCAATTAGCACGGGGCAAACATCACAAACACTCGTGCAAAGACCGAGCGATTCAAATGAGGGTGCCTCTGGCCCCGCCATCACTGAATCTCAACTTCGTAGTAAATTTCAACTCAAACTCCTACAGCCTGATATGCCGTCCATATTTGAGGTCAACCCATTTGTGCCCCAGTTCAAGAAAGGTGCATAAATCATGATCTAAGCTAGAGGTCTATTGGAAGCAGAGATGTCAGGATCATGGGTCTATGCCCTTGAAGTTAATGAGAAAAGCTCTGAAGCCAATGGTGATGAGTTGCAAGAGGCCCCAGAAGAATGAGAAGAATGCGGTCAAGCCACAACTGATGAGCTCGAGGAGATAAATCTAGAAGACAAAGCCGACCCCAGGCTCACTTTCATCTTGACAAACATGTCTTTAAAGGAGAAGGAGAATTTTATTGCTTTCTTGTGAGCAAATCAAGACGTCTTTTCTTGGCATTACCATGAGATGCTCAGTTTACATCCTCAAGTCGCGGTTCACTGTCTTGCCATCGATCCCTCGGTCAAGCCCGTCAAGCAGAAATCAAGGAGGTTCATACTTGATCTTGAAATGCAGATAGATGCTGAGGTAACCAAACTCAGATAAACAGGCTTCATTCGTGAAGTCAAGTACCCAAAGTTTTTGACAAATGTTGTACCAGTTAAGAAGAAAAACTGTCACATCAGGGTCTGCATTGACTTCTGTGACTTGAATATCGCTTGCCCAAAGGATGACTTTTCGTTGCCGTTCACGGAGATGCTCATTGATTTTACGGCTCATTGTCAGATATTCTCCTTCATGGATGGATACTCTAGGTATAATCAGATATGGAGGAAGCCACCGCATTCTTGACTCTAAAAGCGGTCTTCTGTTGCACAATGATGCCCTTTGGATTGAAGAATTCTGGTGCTACATATTAGAGAGCAATGACAACCATCCTCAAGGATATGACACATAAGGAGGTCGAATGTTATCTAGATGACCTGGTGGTAAAATTTGAAGAGAGAGACACTCATATGAGAGACCTTCTAAAGGTGTTCCAGCGATTACGCCTTCATCAGCTTAAAATGAACCAGCTAAAATGTGCTTTTGGCATGCATTCAGGAAAGTTCTTGGGGTTCATTGTCAGACATTGAGGGCTGGAAGTTGAGCCAGTCAAGGTCAAGGCAATCCAAGAAATTCCATCACCAACCACACTGTGAGAACTACGCTCTTTTCAAGGGCAGCTGGCGTACATTTGCAGGTTCATCTCAAGCCTCTCAAGTTGCTGTAAACCCTTTACGCACCAGTTAAAGAAAGATACCCCATTCATCTGGGATGACGCATGTCGGGCAGCCCTTGATGAAATCAAGAATTATTTACTCAATCCTCCAGTGCTATCTACACTGGTACTGGGAAGCCCTCTCATCCTGTACGTGACCGCTCTTGACGAGTCACTCGGGGCATTGTTGGTGCAAAACAATGACGAAGGGAAAGAAACTGCACTGTACTATCTCAGTCACATGATGCAAGGGGCCAAGAAGAATAATCCCCCAATAGAGAAGATGTGCTTGGCCCTAATCTTTGCAATACAAAAGCTCCATCACTGCTTGCTCGGTCATGAAGTAAAACTTATATCCAAGGCAGATCCTGTAAAGTTTCTTATGACACGCCCACGCCTGTCAGAACATCTTGCTAAGTGGGCATTATTGCTGATGGAATTTGACATCACATATGTCCCACAAAAGGTAATCAAGGGCCAAGCTTTGGTTGATTTTCTCACAGCACCCCCTGTACCGGCAAAATCCCCTTTATCAAGTTAACTTCTTGATGAAGAAGTATTCTATGCAAAATCTTGAGCACAATCAGGAGATAGTGAAGAGAGCCTTTGACAAGTTAGTCAAGGTTAGCCCATTTACCCTTGGAGATATGGTTTTAGCAGTTAAAAGGCCAATTGTTATGCATGGACGGCGTAAAAGGAAGTTTGAACCCAAGTGGGAAGGTCCCTTTATAGTAAAAAAGGCCTCGCCAAATGGAGCATACATACTGGCACATCCTGATGGAAAGGAGGTAATGCCCCCTATTAATGGGCGATACTTAAAGAAATACTACCCATGATGCATACTAAAAAAGACTCAATGTACAAAAAGAAAAGAGTTAAAAAATATCGTAAAAAGAAGACAAGCGAGACAGTTCAAAGAAGGTTTAACTCTTTTATTGCATTAGACGGAGATACAACATAAAAAGGGCCATTATTAGGGAGGTTACAAAGCTATCATGTTGTATTGCTCTCACAAAGAAATAGCTATCGCGAAATGTCGTTCTTGCATCTGAGCAAAAGAGAACAGCTGCCCCCAGCGTTGCTCTTTCATCTGAGGAGAGGACAGTTACAGGCCAAAACTTGCTCTCGTACTCGAAGAGTTGCTCTTGCATCTGAGGAGAGGACGGTTACAGGCCAAAAAATTTCTCTTGCCATCAAAAGCGTCACTCGTGCATTTGAGAAAAAGAGGACAGTGACGGGCCAAATGTGGCTCTCACAATAGAAGAAGGTGGAAGCACTTTGATGGGGTATACCAGACATACGAAGCAGACTTCCTTGGCAAGGAACTGGCCAATGGTGGAGAGCCTACCCTGTTCACAATGAGGGCCCTTCCACAGAACAACATGGACTTCACTGTTGTGCTGGAGGACTTGGCTTCCAACAGGCATCATAAGCGTAGCCTTACCATTGGCCATCACCCTTTGCCTACCCAAGTCATCGTTGTGTGTAACAATTGCCACGCGCAACTCTTTGCTTAGCATAACCACAGTCGAAAGGAAATTATTGCCGTTCATGAAAGGATTGTCAAGTGAACAGCCACTGCCGCACGTGATCAACACCATATGAGTCATGTCGCTGGCCATGCGTGACTGAGCCACTGATAAGCGTCGCTTATGTCTCTAAAGCTCAGCACCGATTGCTCTTCATGCGGACTAACGTCGGTTGTGACTTAGAGGGGTAATGCCGACTGTGTTGGATAAAGGGGGTAACACCGGCTGTGTTCACTATCGACGCGTGTTCGCTCGTGACAGTGACGTTTCACCTTCCCGTGACCCTTTGTCTCCCTGGAGATTGTGCATATTCCCGAGACTCCGTGTTTTCCTGTAATGACTCGAATTCCCGGCAACCTTTCGTCTCCCCGCGATTGTCCAACTACCTGTGGCTATTCACTTTCCCTATGACCTTTAGTTGCCCACTAGGAAACCGTCTCCCTGCTCATTGAAAACCATCTGTGACGCCTTTTCACTTTTTCCTGACTTCGAAAAACACTTCCTCTCACCGCTGTTACTCTCCCACTACTCCCCGGTTATCGAAAGCCAACGGGAACCACTTGAAGTTCACGAAACTGTCCGGCGGCCCTCGCTTGCCTCTTTTCCCACCACACTGGTGATGGAGAACCTCTACCGGAATACCTCTACAACCCACCAGTGTCCTCCCTTCTTCACATGAAACTTCTATTCCTTAGTGGAAACCTCAGTGCTCACTGGAAAACTCCTGTGGATACCTTACTAAAGCCGTTAATTGTGCTGAAATACCTTTCTCTTGCAGGAGTTCTTGTAGGGGTTTCTTCCCTCTCTCTCTCTCTCTCACTATTTTACCTTCGATAAAACAATAGATATGGGGTCTTCCCTCCTTATTTATAAGACGGTTCCCCAAGGTACATCTCACAAAGTAAGAATACCAGACAGGTCCCTGAAGGTCAAGCGGTAATGGGTTGGACCAGGTCAAGCTCAGACCCGAAGCCCAAAACCGAGGCTTATTACTGACAGTGCAAAGCCGAGCACCAACCTTCAAATGGGCTGGATCCGGTTGGGCTCAGACCCTAGGCCTGATTAGAGGCTTATCGCCGCCCGTCACTAACGCCGGCTGCAACAAATGTTGAACGCAGGATAACACTGGCTGTATCATCATGCGTGACTAACGCCTCATGCAACCAATGTTGTGTATATTAGCCACGTGCGTATCAGTATTACTATCACCTATGACCATTCCCGTGAATACTATCACTGCTTGTGCTAGTGTCATGTGCGCCAATGCATGTGCTAGCACCTACCACACTCCCCAGTGGAGTTGCACCAAAGCTGTAACCTCCGTCATCCCCAGTGAAGTTGCATCCAGGCCGTTCCACCCAGGCCATGACTGGTCATCCCCAATGGAGTCAAAAGCAGGTCACTGTCCTTCATTTCCAATAGGAACTACACCCATATTGCAACCCATTGATCCCCACAGGAGTTAAATTCATGCTAGCCCCTTCAATCCCTTGTGGGTCAGTCTCGCACCAAGCTGTCTTATCCCTAAAAGTCGAGTTAGCTTCCATGAGCCTATTCCCCATGGAGTTCCATCTTTCACCTTAAGAAGTCATACTTGTCCCTTAATCCCCAGTGAAGTCTGCTTCCCATCTAAAACCCCTGCTATCATTTTACCCCAAGGGAGTCAAATCACTATCCATAGACCTATCCCCTATAAAGCTTCACCTACTAAGCAACCCACACAATGGTCCGTTCTGCATGACCTTAAACTACATAGCCATGGTTCGTGTTACATGACCTTAAACTGCACAGCCATGGTCTGTATTGCATGACCTTAAATTTCAGAGCCATGGTCCATGTTGTGCACAGCCTTGGTCTATGTTGCATGACCTTACACTACACAACCTTTGGTCCGTGTTGCATGACCTTAAACTGCACAGCCATGGTTCTTGCTGCATGACCTTAAACTACACAGCCTTGGTCCATGCTGCATGACCTTAAACTGCACAGCCTTGATCCGTGTTATATGACCTTAAACTGCACATCCTTGGTTTGTGCTGGATGACTTTAAACTGCACAGCGTTGGTCTAGATGTATGACCCTACACTGTATGGTCCAAACTATATGACCTTAAACTATAGTGGAAGTCTAGTTGCACGACCTTAAACTGCATGGTCCTAGTTGCATGACTTTAAAATTTCATAGCCATGGTCCAAGCTATATGACCTTAAACCATAGTGCATGTCCTGGTCGCATGACATTAAAAGGCTTAGCACCATGGTCCAAACTATATGACCTTAAACTGTAGCGGAGGTCTAGTTGCACGACCTTCAACTGCATGGTCCTAGTCGCATGACTCTAAACTGCATAACCACGGTCCAAGCTATATGACCTTAAACCACATTGCACATCCTGACTGCATGATGATAACAACTTTGCACAAGTCTCAAAGGCATGACCTTAAACACACCCTCACACAGCGCACACGCCCTTTACATGCATTTTCACACACGTTTCGCTAATTGACCCATTCGTGTGAGCGCATCACCTTCAGCACCTTCTTAGTTAGTTCATTCCTTCATTACTATTCATCATTCCTCAATGAGTCTCACCCACGATCACAACATGGCAAGCCATCCCGCCATCCATACACGTCGTCGGCTAGTAGACCACCACTTTTTACCTTCCATTCATACATCATCCGTCCTTCATAGGTAGCCTCGTGCCATCTCCCTAAAGTGAGTCAAACCACCACCATAGTCACTCCATGCCTCAACAGACAGCCATCCATCTCCACTGTGGTCTAGCTGTATGACCTTAAACTGTAGTGAACATCCTGGTCGCATGACGTTCAAAGGCTTCCCAAAGGTCTCAAAGGCGTGACCTTAAACACACCTTCAAAAAAAAAAAAGAATAACGGGCATGGTGTATACCCAGACAAGGGAGCGTCATGAAAAAAAATGATGGACGGCCATGGTCATGAAACAATGAGTAAAAGAGTTCTGTGAAATAAAAACTCAGGAATGGTGAAAACCCCGAAAGGGCACCGCGAGTAAAAATGGAAAAATAAGGGTGGACATGGCCAAAAGGTCATGGGTAAAAGAGCCCCAGATAAAGGAAGTTACTGAAAACTGTCTCTACGGCGTCGCTTCCCAGTCCAAGTGAAAATCCGCAAAGGACACTTGGACCCATAAACAAGTTGATGAAACATTCGCCTCAACAAGCGGCTTCAGCCTACATTCAAGAGAAAAATCCTTGGTGTCACAATATCAGAACCCAAAAATACGAGAATCAAGAAAGATTCTGACTACTTGAGTCTATTTACAAAAAGGACTCGAAAAGATAGAAGATTTGCCAAGAAGGCATGACAAGTCTCATGAGGAAGAGAATTATTCTCACGAGGTCAACAAACACACTCCAAAATGCTAAAGACGCCCTAAGAAGGCAAAAGTTAGCTAAAACTTGGACCTGCTATGTAACGACACTGCTAGCAGGGGGCAAGGGTTATACCCACAGCTGGTCACCTTGATAAACTGAGGTACCCTGCCCACCGAGTACAATCTGGTGCACCATGCGAACAGACGCCCACCAAAGGCCCTTTATCACACCATCCACAACAAACAACAAAAAACAAACACACACCAAAATGATGAATGCCCTAAGAAGGGCAAAGTCAGCCAGAACGTGAACCTATTATGCAAACAAAATTGCTAGCAGGGGCTAGGGGTTATACCCACAGTGGTCACCTCGATAAACTGAGGTAACCTACCCAACTGAGTACAATCCTGGTGCACCACACAGACGGTCACCAGCCAAAGGCCCTTCAGTAGACCACCAACAAGAAAAAGAACAAACCCAAACCAAAATAGGAAAAATGCCCTTGAGCATGGCACTCGAACACTAGACAAGCCTAATTCTGACCAACGAGGTCCATATAAAATCCTCAGCTGCCAGAATCACAATTATTCCATTGAGGGTGAGGACTTTGATAAGATCCCTCAAAAAAATTCACTTCTCTCCCTAAAGTTTCCACAGATGGACCTGTACATTGCATCCAAACGTCTGAGCATCCTAGTTACAGCATTGCGTGGATCTCCTCGACGTTCATGTGGTCCTATGGCTAAGAAGAAAAAAGTAATAAAGCTGAAGGAATTTTTTTAAATGATGTCTTTCTCTCTTCTCTTTAAGCACAACCGTCGGTGGGCAAGCTGTTTGGACACATTTTTCATCACCTTGGTCCCCGATACGGAATAAAAAGAGAAGCCAGTCAATAAAGCCTGAGTTACAGTGGAATTATCGACAGTCTCAGAATTACCCCAAAACAATTAAGAACATTCTTAAGCACTTAAAAAGGATACCTATCAAGTTTTGTTGCAATCTAACATGTCTAAGGCAGTGCAGACAAAGAAACAATTTCAAAACAATCAGTCTTTCGCACCCTAAAACGGATCATGTAACTAGAGCACTATTTTCAATGCATCAAATTGCTATGAGACCACCGTTATTGGATTTAGCACGGTCAAAAACCCTTGTGGGTCAAGTTTAGGCTTAATCGGGCACTCCAAGATAAAGTTATGGGTAAAAAGACCAAAAAGGGGTAGGCCGCACACTATTGTCGTGCACCCTCCCTGCACCAAATCACAATTAAAGGTGGTTGTTTTTCAGTCTTGAGCAGTGACTTTCGGGGGCCATATCTGACTCGTCCTAAGTCGGATCACGCTCAAATTTTGTGAGCGTGTTCGTCTTGCAAGACGAGTGTTTTGATATGTGTCATGCCCCTTGAAGATACCTGAATAAGGAGAAAATCTAGAGAGAAATTTCCTATCCATGAAGAAAGATGGAGGAAAATCAACAGCGACACACCTCATTCGAGTAGCCAAATCACGATGCTCGTGCATCAGATTGACGCGAGACCAGTTCTATCGTATGCATAAGCTTTAGGGTTATCTTTGGTCCGCACCCCGTACATGATGAACGTATGCATAAGGTCTAGGGCCGCACCTCGTACGTGATGAACGTGAGACTAGTTCTATCGTATGCATAAGGTCTAGGGCTATCTTTGATTTCGTTTGGGCAAGAAATCAAGTTGCATTTGTTGCTACGTGATCGTGATGACATGCTTAGTGTGATCCAGTGAAGAAATCACAAAAAAAATCAAGAAACAGGCACACTATCAATCCGAATGTTTCAAGATTTATTCAACTTTCAAGTCACATGATCATGGCTCAAAGTTGGTATCAAATCGATTACCATGCTGAGCCCTATAAGAAAACAATCATTTTTCGGACAAATGGGCATCAAAGAAACCCCAGATCATCCCCGGAAGATCACACACGTTATAGGGCACAAGCAGAGACTGTTTTGAAGTTTCATGAATTGTTAGGAAAACAGTCATTTACCCCCATTTTTAGAAATTATTTTAATTCAATTAATTTGTAATTATCATCAATAGAGATAGTTTTTAGGCATC
>NW_006494865.1:257309-298210 GCF_000471905.2 Amborella trichopoda
CTTGGCCTAATTCCCCCTCAGACTTTTAATTGATCAATAAAAGTTTGTGTTTCGTCTTTGAGTTCGTGGGTGCATCTTGGAGAGAGAGAGAGGAGAGAGAAGAGAGAGAAGAAAATGGCTAGTACCCTTTGGCAAGTATTTTTCTCTCTTCTCCTCTCATCTTTATCTCTTTCTCTCTCCTCCTCTCATCTTTATCTTCCTCTCTTTTTTTCTTCCTTCTCTCTCTTGATCCTCTCTTTTTATTTCTTCTTCTTTTCTCTACTTTTCTCTCTTCTTCTCTATGAACACGCACGCCTGTCGTAGAGCCATGCATGTCATCTTCTTCCTTTTCTTTCTCTAACCCACACGGCGATGTCAATGCTATTTGTGTTCCATTATCTCTCTTTCCTCTTCTTCTCGATCTTTCTCTCTGTTCCTCTCTGACTAAATGTTCATGGTGATGGCAGTGCCATGCACGCACCCCTCTCTCAATTTTCTCTATCTTACACATAAGGCGATGTCAATGTCGTGTACGTTTTCTTCTATCTTTTCCTCTATATCACACGCCCGGCGATGGTAACGACGTGTGCATTTTATTCTCTTTATTTTTCTCTATCTCACACACACGACGATGGTAACATCATGTTCATTTTCTTCTCTCTCTTTCTCTTTATCTCTCACATACGGCGATGGCAACGCCGTGTACATTTTCTTCTCTCGCTTTTTCTCTATCTCAAACACACGGCAATGACAATGTCATGTACATTTTCTTCTCTCTCTTTTTCTCTATCTCACACGCACGGTGATGGCAACGCCGTGTGAGTTTTCTTCGCTCTCTTTTTCTATATCTCACACACACGATGATGACAACATCGTGTGCATTTTCTTCTCTTTCTTCTTCTTTATCTCACACACAAGTGATGGCAATATCGTGTACATGTTGTTCTCTCTCTTGTTCTCTATCTCACACATGCGGTGAGGACAACATCGTGTGCATTTTCTTCTTTCTCTTCTTCTTCTTCCTCTTCTTCTTCTTTCTTTATTCTCTCTTTGCTCTATCTTTCTCTCCGTTTCTCTCTATCTGAACTTGGACGGTGTTGGAAACGCCGCACACGAGTCTCTCTACTTTCTTCTCTCTTCTCTATCCTTCTCTTTGCCTCTCTCTGTTTGAACATGCACAGTGATGGCAACACCGAGCACAAATCTCTCTTTCTATTTTCTTCTCTTTGACACACACGGTGGTGGCAGCGCTGTGCATACCTCTTTCCTCTCCACTTTCCTTATTCTTCCCCTCTCTTTCCTAATCTCTCTCTCTCTCTCTTTCCTTCTTTCTCCTTAGGCTCTTTCCCAATTTCTCTCCTCACTATCCTTTGCCTTCTCTTCTTTCCTTTATTCTCTCTCTACTTTCCTTTCCTCTTCCTCTTTCCTCCTCCCTGTTTTTCTTGCTTTCACCTTGATTTCTTTTCTTTCTCCCCTTCAGTCATGCATGACATTGCTCATCGTCGGGAATGACGTTTTTCAACCTTGCTTTATCTTCTAAAAATATGCACAGTGAGTCGAGCCTTAACCCAAGTGGCGGGCCTAGCTTCTATCCAATTTTCCCTTTCTCATGAGGTGAACAGTGATGCTCATCTTTGCACATGACATTATTTCTCCCTCCTCTTTCTCTGTCATGGATGATGGAAGTCCATCATTGTCCATGTTCTTTCTCTCTCCTCTTTTCTATAACATAGACAATAGAAGTTCATCGTTGTCCATGTTCTTTCTCTCTCCTCTTTCTATTATCATGAATGACAGAAGTCCATCATTGTCCATGTTCTTTTTCTCTCATCTTCCCTCTATTATGGATGGCGAAATTCCATCACCGTTCATGTACTCTTTCTTCTCCTCTCTCTTTTCTCTCTCTCTTCTTTTCTCTCTTATTTTCTCTCTCTTCTTTCTCTCTCTTCTTTTTCTCTCTCATCTCTTATCTCTTCTTCGCTCTCTATTTTTCTTATCCCTTATCTCCCTCTTTCCTCTTCTTCTTCTTCCTCTCTCATTTGATCAAGGGACAAAACAACATTGTCATCGTAGTCTCGTCATCAAGTAGTATTACCATTGTGCCTGTCTAAGTTATCGTGCCCATCTTCTTGCCATGTCAAACTAGTCGTTGTGCTAGGCTGGTCAGAGTTGGTGTTCTGGTGTCGAGTAGTATTGTCGTCGTGCCGTTCTCGTTACCGTACCCATCTTGCTACCATGTCAAGTCAATCATCATGCTTATCTAGCCACTGTGCTAAATTAGTCACCCAATCAAATTCTCTTTCTTTTCTTCTTCTTCTCTCTTCTTCTTTCTCCTAACCCTCACTTCATCATTTCTTCCCTTTTCTCCTTTGAGTGTCCACATTCTATGTACATTCACCCAAAGAAAAGGTGGGGTAACTCGGCCCAGTTGTCTTGTAAAATTAACCATGTGTGTGTGATTATAGAAACAAGAGAATACAAGCCAAGGGAGACGATTCCCAACCAGTTGTAGAACTGGGGGGCTATCTTCATGATCTGAGAGGGTGCCCACGCGAGCTAGCCAGAGTAAGTCTCAAACCCACCTTAAATTCCTCTCTCAACGGTTACTATACCTGCGCTCGCTCTTGAGCGAGGTTCTTGACAGAGCGATCTCAAAGTCCTGGGTTTCCCTGATACCCGAGATGCGTGCCATCAGATCATATGGATCCGAAGAGCGAGATTGAAACACCTAACCAATTACATTTCTAAGAATTTGACCAAAAATATGAAAATCATTCTGACAAGCTAAAGATGCTCCCAAAAGGTTAACTGTAACCCCAAAAAAAGATGTCACGGTGAGGCCTCGTCAAATTCCCCTTAGCCGACATGCCCAGACATCAAGACAGGCTAACAAAAAGCCCTTTACTGGACCCGACAGGACAGGGCCATAAAGGTACCCTGCTTGTCAAAAAAAACCTTAGTGTTGTAGCACATATGCCTATCAAGGACTCCTTGGGTATCACTCCAAAGCATAACCTTGAAATGTGGACCACCATCAGAGGATACAAAAACCTTGAATGATTGAGAAGATAGCCCTTAAGCAAGGCACCCGACTGCTAGACAAGCCTGGATTTGGATCAACTGGTCCACAATCCTTTGAAAGCCCCCAATTGTCGGAACCTGAAAAACGCTCATGACATAGATGATGGGCATTCCATACAGTGTCCCCCACTAGTAGTTTAAAAGTCTCTTCTCCCCCAAAACCTACACGGATGGACCTGCACATTGCATCCAAATGTCTGAGCATCCAACATTGCATAGATATCTCCTCAACGTTCACGTGGTTTTGTGACTAGGAAGAAAAATAAATAATGCCAAGGAAATTTTTCGAATGTTGTGCTTCTCGATTCTCTCAAAGCACAACATTCAACGGAGCAAGCTGCTTGAACATATTTTTCAGCTCCTTGGGTCCTCGATGTGGAATAAAAGAGAAGCCAATCAATTTGACAGTCTCAGAATTAGCCCAAAATGGGTTAAAATCTTCCTAAGCACTCCAAAAGGCCACCTGTCAAATTTCACCGTAATCTGACATGTATAAGGCAGTGCAAGCAAAGAAACAATTTTGAAAAATCCACCTCTAGCACCTTGAAATAGACCTCGTAACTAGAAATCTATCAACACAATATCAAACAACTGTGGGACTACCGTTAATGGATCCAGCACGGTCGAAAAACCCTATGAGTTAAGTTTTGGCTTAATCGGGTACTCTAGAACAAAGTTATAAGTAAAAGATTAAAAAAGGATAAGTCGCATGCTATTTCTGTGCGCCATCCCTGGACCAATCTCCATTAAAGGAGGGTGGCGTGCACAATCATGAGCAGCAACTTCGGAGACCCGTATCTCACTCGTTACAAGTCGAATGGCCCTCAAATTTTACGAGCATGTTCGTCTCGTCAAGACAAGCATTTTGATAAGTGACAAGCCCCATGACGATGACTGAGCCGGGAGAAAAACTAGAGACAAATTTGTGATTCATAGTAAAAGGTGTAAAAAATTTGACAGCGACATGCCTCGTTCGAGTGGCGATATCACGACACTTGCGCATTCCATCGATGCAAAATCAATTCCATCGCGTGTGTAAGGTATAGGGCTTTGCCTGGTTTGAACCCTGCATGTGATGAACGGTCGGATTTCACACACGAAGCCGAGAAAGTTGTTACAAATTCTGGCCACTCGATTTCAGATTCCGGTAAAAACTCAAAGATTGTAAAATCTTTGTCTGGGTACGAAATCGAGCTGTGTTTGTTGTAACGCAATTTTGACAGCGTGCTCAGTGCAATCTTGCAAAGGAATCATGTAAAAAATAAGAAATAAGTGCATTATCGATCGAAAGTTTTCAAGATTCATGCAAATTTCAAGTTACGTGATCGTGGCTTAAAAACGTAATCTGTGGCTCGAAGTTGGTGCCAAATTGATCATCATGCCAAGAGCAATGAGAAAGCATTCATCTTTTGGCCAAATGGGCATCGGAGCAACCCCGAATCATCCATGCACGATCATGCACATTCTAGGGCAATATGAGGGACTGTTTTGAAATTCCATGTATTGTTGGACAGGGGCAAAAAGTCATTTTACACCCATTTTATGATTTTTCTTTAATTCAAATAATTTGTAATTGTCATTAATTAGGCTAGATTTTGCGCATCCACCCATGTTTGAGCTCAATTCTATAAATACATGCTAAACTTAATTATAAAAGGTTTCATGCTGATGAATAAAATTTGTAATTTTTACATTGAGATTGTGGGAATGTCTTAAAGAGAGAGAGAGAGGAGAGAGAAGAAAGTATAATACCCTTATGTTAGGTAACTTTATCTCTCCTCCTCTCGTCTCTCGCGTCTCCTTTTGTCTTTCTCCTCCTCTTTCTCTCTCCACCGCGCATCTCTCTCATCCTCTCTCATCCTCTCACTCTCTCTTTCCCTCTTCTCCTCTTTCTCTCATCTTTCTCTTGATCTCTCTTCCTCTCATCTCTATCTTTCCTCTCTTCTTATTTCTTTCTCTCTTTTCTCTCAACATGTACGACAATGGGACATCACCATGAGTGTCTTTCATCTTCTTCTTTCTTCTTTTTCTCTCCTTTCATTCCTTACTCACCCTTCATTCTTTCCTAATCCTTCCTCTCTCTCTCTTGATCTTCTTCCCTTTCTTTCCTAATGTCTCTTCTTTCTTTCTCCTTGTTCTTTCCATTCTCTCTCTTCGCCATGCATGCACGACGGAGCCTATTGTCAAGCATGATGTCCTCCTCTGAAACCCACACAGTGAGCCAGGCCCTATCCCGAGTGACATGCCAAGCCTCTGTCTGAGTTTCATCCTTTATCCTGGATGGTAGAAGCCCATCGCCATCCAAATTTTCTCTCTCTTGTCATGGACGGCAGAAACCCATTGTTGTCCATGTTTTCTCTCTCGTCTTCCCTCTGTCATGGACGTCGGAGACTCATTGTCGTCCATATTTTCTCTCTCTTCTTTCCTTTGTCATGGATGGAGGAAGCCTATAGTCGTTCATGTTTCTCTCTCTTATCATGGACAGTAGAAGGCCATCGTCGTCCATGTTTTCTCTCTCCTCCCCCTTTTCTCATTGATAGTAGAAGCCCATCACTGTCCATGTTTTCTCTCTCTTCTTCCTTTTGTCATGAACGACAGAAGCCCATCACCGACTTTGTTTCTTTCTCCTCTCTCTCCTGTCATGGAATGCGAAAGCCCATCACCATCCATGTTTCTTTCCCTTCTGTTTCTCCTATCATGGATGGCGGAAGCTCATCGCCATCCATGTTTCTTTCTCTTCTCTCTCTCTTCTCATGGAAAGAAGAAGCTCATCACTGTCCATATCTCTTTCTCTCCTCTCTCTCCTATCATGGACGGTAGAAGCCCATCGCCATCCATGTTTTCTCTCTCTCCTTCCTTTTATCATGGATGGTAGAAGCCCATCACCGACCATGTTTCTTTCTCTTCCTTCTCTCTTTCTTTCTCTCTCTTGCCTCTTCTCTCTCTTCTTCTTTCTTTCTATCCCCTCTTCCCATCGCCTTTTCTTTCTTCTCTTCCCTCTCTCTTTTCTTTCTTCTTCATCTTTTTCTCGTCTCCTTCTCTCTTCTCCTTTCTTCTACCCTCTTCTTCTATTCTTCTTGATTTTTGTCTCTTCCTTTCTTTTCTTCACTCTCCTTACTCATTATTCTCTTTTCTTCTTCTTCTCTCTTCTTCTATTTTCCCTTTTTCCTCTCTCTCTTTTCTCTTTCTTCTTTCTTCCTCTCTCTTTTGACCCAAAGAGGTTAAGATTAGCACTGTCACAGTAGTCTTATCGTTTAGTAGTAATGCCATTGTGTCGGTCTGAGTCACCATGCCCATCTTACTGTCACGACAGGCTAGCCATCGTGCCAGGCTGGTCAGTGTTTGTTCTGTCATCTAGTAGTAATGTCGTTGTGCTGGTTTGAATTACTGTGCCCGACTCTCTACCACGTCGGGTCAATCACTTACTGATCTAGACATTGTGTCAGTCTAGTCGCTTGGTCAAATTCTTCTCTCCCCTTTCTTCTATTCTATCTCTTTCTTTTCCTCTATCCTCTTATTTATCCCTTCTTCTTTTGAATGTGCACGCCTGTGTACATTCGCCCAAAGATAATGTGGGGAGGTGGGGTCCCTTAGCCCACTTGTCTTGTAAAATTAACCATGGGTGTGTGATTATAGAAACAATAGAGTACATGTTAAGGGAAGCGATTTCAAACTAGTTGTAAGAGTGGGGGGCTTTCTTCATGATGTAAGAAGGCTCTCACGCGAGTCAGCTCGAGTAAGTCTTGAACTCAGGTGAGGTGTATCCCGTCTCATGTTAAATTCCTCTCTCACCGGTTGGTGTACTGCCCTTATTCTTTAACAAGGTTCTTAAGAGAGCGATCTCAAGTCTTGGGTCTTTCTTGAAACCCGAGACACGTGCTATCTGGTCTTCACGACCCAAAGGGCGAGATCGAGGCATCTAACCACATGACCGTCCTTCTCACTCTTTCATGTCGTCCCTCGTGACCATAACTTTCTCCTCTCCCTCCTTGTGGTCTAGCATGACCACAATTTCTCTCTTTTCTTATTCTTTTATCCCCTTCATGTACACCTGCTCCCCGTGCACCTTCCGGTCTACTTCCTCTTTCTTTCTCTGGTAGTCCCTCAAGTGTACCTCCCTTCCCCTTCTTTTCCTGTGCACCTTCATATCACCCCCGATTGTGTACCATCGTTTTCTCTTTTTCCCTCTCACTCTCCATGGTCCCACGCGACCACCATTTCTCAAATTTTTCTTCCCATCACCAACTGTGAAACCAACCATGCCACCAGGTCAACCCGACCCGGAGGGCGAGATCGAGGCCTCTAACCAATAGTGTGCGGCCTATCTCTTTTTGGTCTTTTATCCATAACTTTGTCCTGAAGCGCCCGATTAAGCAGAAACATGACCCATAGGGGGTTTTCACTATTTCGGATCCAATGGACATGGTCCCACAGCTATTTGATGCACCAAAAATAAAGCTCTAATTAAGGGGTCTGTTTCACGGTGTTAGAGGCTGATTTTTTCGAAATTGTTTCTTTGTTTGCACTGCCTTAGATGTGTCAGATTGTGAAGAAACTTGGTAGTGGCCATTTGAAGTTCTTAGGAAGACTATAACCCATTTTAGAGCAATTATGTGTGTCACAAATTCTAATGTATATCAAGGCTTTATTAACAGTCTTCTCTTTTATTTCGCATCGGAGCCTTAAGGTGCTGAAAAATGTGTTCAAACAACTTGCCCCATTAAATGTTATGCTTCAAGAGAAGCAAGAATGACAACATTCAGAAATTTTCTTCGACTTTATTACTTATTTCTTCTTAGACATAGGACCACATGAACACCGAGGAGATATCCACGCAATGCTGTAACTAGGATGCTCAAACTTTTGGATGCAATGTGTAAGTCCATCCATGGAGACTTTAGGGGGAGAAGAGACTTTTTGAGGGATCTTGTCAAAGTCCTCACCTTCAAGGGACGGATTGTGATTTTGACAACAGAGGATTTTGTACGGACCTCTTTGGTTAAAATTAGGCTTGTTTGGAGGCCAAGTGTCATGTTTTAGGGCAGTTCTTCCCATTTGGTCTAGGTTTCTTTTGTTTTGTTAGTTGTTCTGGATACTCTGCTGAAGGGCCTTCGGTTGGCGACTATCGGCTTTGTGCACCAGAATGTCCTTGGCAGAAAGGGTACCTCATTTTCGAGGTGGTGGCTTTGGCCTCAATCCCGCTTTCTGCTAGCAGTTTCGACAAGCAGGTTACCTCTCTAGTTCATCCGAGGCAACCCCTGAGGACTCAATCCTGGTTGTTGCATACCAGGTCCAAGGTCTAACTGACTTGGCTTTCTTGGGGCACCTTTAGCATCTTGGAGTGCATTAGTGACCTCCTGGGAATGGTGTTCTTCTTCATGAGACTTGTCTTGCCTTCTTGGCTAGTCTTTTGTCCTTCGAGTCCTCTTGCAAATGGACTCAGAATGTCAGAATCCTTTTTTGATGCTCATCTTTTTGGGTCTTAGTATTGTGAAACCCGGGATTTTTCTCTTTAAAATGTGGTTGATGCCGCCTGTAGAGGCCTGTGCTGCATCAACCTGCTTATTTATCCAAGTTTCCTTTACGAATTTTCACTTGGACTTGGGAATGGCACCGTAGAAATGGTTTTCACCAACCTCCTTTTATTTGGGACTCTTTTACTCGTGACCTTTCAGCCATGTCTACCCTTTTCTTCCATTTTTACTGACGGTGCCCTTTCAAGTTTTCACCCTGCTCGGGTTTTTCTTTTCATGGAAATCTGTTTCTCATAGTTTCGTGACCATGCCCATCCATCACTTTTACTCACGGTGTTCCCTTGTTCAGGTATACACCATGCCCGTTATTACCTTTTATTTTTTTCATTTTTTTTTTGTGAAGGCATGTTTAGGGTCATGCCTTCTAGACTTGTGCGAAGCCTTTCAATGTCATGCGGCTAGGACGTGCATTATAGTTTAGGGTCATATATCTTGGACCGTAGTGGAGATTGATGACAGTTTGAGGAGGCTATGGAGTGGTTGGCGGTGGTTTGACTCACTTTGGGGAGATGGCTTGAGGCCGCTTATGAAAGATGGACTATGTGTGGATGGAATATGAAAAGTGGTGACCCACTAGCTGACAGCGAGTATGGATAGCAGGATGGCTCGCCGTTTGTGAGTGCGGGTGAGACTCACTAGGGAGTGATGAATGGTAATAAAAAAAGATGGATTTATTAGGGAGTTGATGAAGATGGTGCACACACAAACGGGTCGATTAGGAAAGGCGTGCATGAAGACGCACATAAAGGGTGTGTGCGCTTATGTGGGGGCGTGTTTAAGGTCGTGCCTTCAGGACCAGGGCAAAGCAGTTTAACATCATGTGGCCAGGACGTGTATTTTAGTTTAAGGTCATATAACTTGGACCATGGCTGTACAATTTAAAGTCATATCGCTAGGACCATGCAGTTTAAGGTCGTGCAACTAGACCTCCGCTATAGTTTAAGGTCATATAGTTTGGACCATAGTTGTGCAGTTTAGAGTCACGTAGCTAGGACCGCACAGTCTAAGGTTGAGCAACTAGACCTCTACTATAGTTTGAGGTCGTATAGTTTGGACCACACAGTTTAAGGGCGTGCATCTAAACCAAGGCTGTGCAGTTTAAGGTCATGCAGCGCTGACAATTGTGTGGGTCGCCATGAAGTTCCTTGGGGCTAGGTTTCTGAAAGGTAACCCACTCCCTAGGGCTGAAGTAGTTAAGGCTATAGAGAACTTAGATGGAGAAGATGGCCCAAAGAGGGATGGCAAATAGAAGCGGACCTCACTAGGGGTTAAGGGTAATTGTGATTTTTTGGGGTGAAAGATGAGACTCCATAGGAAAATAGGTTTAAGGAAGGTAACCCAACTCCGTGGGGATAAGATAGCTTGATGTGAAACACACCTACTGAGGATTGAAGAGGTAGACATGACCTTTTTGGCATACCCTAACTCCACTGAGGATGATGAGTTGTGGCATAGGTGTCACTCTTACTGGGGTAGCAGTAGAACACTCGCGGTAGTGACTAGGCTCAAACATGTGCAACGTTAGCATGGGCGACCATAACATGCACAACAGTAGAACTGATGCAAATGAAGGTAGCACGGACGGCAGTAGCATTAAAATGTACGGCGCTAGCAAACACTAGTGACATGTGCGACGTTCGTCACACACAGAGTTGGTCACCCGCGACGTTGATCATGATAGTCTTGAAAACATGGCCAATGTTAACCTTCGAAAATAAAGCTGACGTTGGTTTTTGAAGGCATAGCCGGTGCTAGCCCTTGGAAAATGCAGTCGGCACTAGGCCTTGATAGACACAGCTGGCATTAGTCAGTGGCTTTTGCATGCAGCGTTAGTCCCGAGCGACGTTGGTCCCAGTTGAGGCCTGGGCCGGCCCTGGTCCATTGCCGTTTGATGCTCAGTGCTATATGGGTGGCAGTAAACGTCTGTTCGGGCCTCGAGTCTAAGCCCGACTCAGTTCGGTCCATCGTCGTTTGGCCGTCAGAGACCTGGCTGGCATTTTTAGGTTGTGAGGGGTACTTCAAGGAAGTTCCTGTTATATAAGGAGTAAAGCCCCTTTTGTCACCATTTCACCGAAGGTTAAAATGGCTATGGAGAGAGAGAGAGACTTCCAATGAGAACTCCGACGAGAGCGCAGAGCTTTTTAATGAGTGTTACGAAAAGTTCGACAAGTAGCGATAAACTCGGGCTAGGAAGAGAGAGGACTGGAGGGAACACCTGAGCATTCGTGAGGGGTTACAGTAATTTGTTGGTGAGGGTTGCTGCCAGGGTGAGAAACTCAAGGATTTTTCCGAGGTCAGTAGAGATTCTGGCTGTAGTTTCAGAGTAACAGGAAAGGGAAAAGCTGTGTAGGTTGTAGCAGGGTACTGTCGGTGGACTTCTGCTGGGTATCTAGTGACTTTTCAGTGCTACAAAAGAAGAGGAAACGTCCACCAGCGGGTTTTTGGCCAGTGGTGAGTGGTTTCTCAGTGGGAAATTAAAGGGTTACAGGAATGTGAACAACCGCGAGTAGCAAAAGGTCACTGGTGGTAATGACTGAGACCCCACGAGTGAGGACAAAAGTCAGACCACGTCATGGCTGACAATCATGAGGCGGCACACCCGGAGCTCGAGGCAACATGTACACACCCTGTGGAACATGCAAGAGGTACGAACACGGGTGGCAATAGCCTAGAAAAACACGGTTAGTGTTAGCCTTCGAGAACACAGCCTGTGTTAGTCCGCAGTCGGCGCTGGGCTTTGAGAACATAGCCGGAGCTAGGCTTTGAGAACACAGCTGACATTGGGCCTCTGAGAACACAACCGACGCTAGCCTTGACTGGCACAGTCGGTGTTGGGTAGAGCCAGTGCTAGCTTTTGATAACACTGCCGGTGCTGGGCCTTGAAAAATCCAACTGGCGATAGCCTTGAAAAACACAGCCGATGTTCGCCTGTGCCTTAGTGATTCACACACAGTAGTGAGTCCTTAAACTTTATATAATGGTCGGGCATTCTCATTGAATTCCTGAAGTGAAGAGCATTCCATGGGGAGGAGAGCTTGGCACTGATGATTTTACTAGTGAAAGTTTAGTGAGTGACAAGCCCATTTGGCTCATTGAAGCGTTGTGCTAGCCAGAGTGGCCTCTTAGCGTCACCTTTATTATTTGCTTCGAGGTCAGAAAGAATGACGACGGGAATGTTATAATCAAACAAGGGGTGGCCCTCCTTCACTGCATGTAAAGGAATGTGGCCTCTGGAGAGAACTTGCCCACCCTAGGAAAGAGGATGGTGAAGACAAAGGGGTTGATATGGTCTTCTGCTAGCCTTAAGTGTAGGGGGAGCACCAATATTTGAAAGGGTACTCTTCCTAGACCATCAAGGTGCTAGGGTCACACAGAAGGATTGTCATGACCCTGTCCTTGACCACCGTACCTTATGCAACAACGATTGATCGAGCGTAGGTTCACGATCCAATGTAACGTTTGTCACTCAAGAAGGAGTGGACTCAATGCTTTTATTTTCGGTAATCGAGCAAACCATGGAAAAACAACTAAACAATAACTCAACTAGTGGGTAAACATCGACCATCCCAATCAACAAAAATCCATTATATATATAAATCTCTTCCAAAATGTTACGTTCAGTTCAGGGCATCTAGGCCCAATATTACATATATCAACAAAGAACAAAACCCAGCATCAAATAGCCCAAACATAAACAAGATCTAAGCCCCTTCTTCGCGGAATCTAACTTCAACTTCCCGCTGTAAAACAAGAGGTCCAAGCCCTGAACCTATCCCTTTCAGTCTACAAGGAGAGGAGAAATAATGGAATGAGTTATACATCCCAATAAGTAGATCTAGGTGCTATGCATTTATAGTGATTCTATCTGTGTGTGATAACAGTTCGATCCATCGATATAAAATCATAATTTAGCACATATGAATATTAGATCAAGACAGAAAGTATGAACATTTCAATTACACGGCAGTTATCATTAAATTAGTGCAATCATGAGCATTCAATCAGTGAAATCATTAACATTCAATCAGTGCAATCCTAAAAATTTCTTATTCAAAAATTTGATCATTACCCACTCACTCCCTATATCACCTACTCCCAGAGTAGAGGCCCTATCCATCAGGCTAAGCCAATCCCATTGCTTAAGACCTCTACCATCATACCGAAGGGAGGGTAATGACAAGTGGGGTAATCCACTTTGTAATACCCTCAACACACTCACACAATCCCCATCACCCTATGGGGGTTCGATAGGCCCTTACCTTGCAAGGCATCAATCATTTCAATTCATTTCATGAATTCAGGGTGTGGCCCTCTATCCTTTCCCTTAACCCATTCCTATCATTATGTAGGTTTGAGGATATATCGACATCACTTTCCTTACTACCGATAGTGTCCCATCGCATAGTAAGCGATATCATAGCAGTATTCACTACCGATGAGTGTCCCACAACATAATGGTCAATATCAATATAAGTGTTTGAACACATTAATAAAGAGGAAGTAGGTTAATAAAGCCTACAAAATAGTGGAAATTTCGTCAATCTCAGAATGGCCCCAAAACTAGTCAAGATCTTTAAAGCACTCCAAAAGGCCCAGGCCTCCTGCCAAGTTTCATTGGAATCATAGATATTTAAAGCAGTAATCACAAAGAAACAATTGCGGCAAAATTGGTCGTTAGCACTCTGAAATGGACCTTGTAATTAGAGCTATATTTTTGGTGCATCAAACAACTATGGGACCATCGCCATAGGATCCGACATGGTTGAAAACCCATATGGGTCAAGTTTTTGCTTAATCGGGCACTTCGGGACAAACTTATGGGTAAAATACCAAAAAGGGGTAGGCCACACACTAGTCCTGTGTGGCCACCATGCACCAAAACACCATTAAAAGTAGTTGTTTTCACAGTAACAAGCAGTCACTTTCAGGGCCTATATCTCACTCATTCAAAGTCGGATCGTTCTCAAATTTTGTGAACATGTTTGTCTCATCAAGATGAGTGTTTCTATATGTGGTACGTCCCGTGACGATGCCTGAGAAAGGAGATAAACTAGAGAGAAGATTATGATCCGTGAAGAAAATTTCAGCAAAATCAGCAGCAGCACGCCTTGTTTGAGGTGCCAAATCACGATGCTCGCGTACTTAATAGACATGAAACGAATGGCATTATGTGCGTAAGGTCCGAGGCTATCTCTGGTCCAAACCTCAAATTTCAATGGTTGGATTCACATGCAAAGGCAATGAAGTTGTTGTAAATTTCGGTCGTCAGATTTCAAGATTCCGACAAAAAATCCACAATGAAATCTTTATCTAGAAATGAAATCGAGCTGCGTTTGTTGTATTGTGATCGTGATGGAATTCTCAGTTTAATTCAGTGAAGAAACAGAAGAAAAACATCAAGGAATGAGCACATTATCGATCCAAAGTTTTCAAGATTCATCCAAAGTTTCCAAGATTCACGACTCGAAGTTGGTATCAATTTGATCGCCATGCTGAGCCCTACAAGAAAATAATCATCTTTCGATCAAATGGGCATCAGAGCAACCCCGGATCAATCATGGAAGATCACGCAAGTGATCAGGCAGCAGCAGGGATGGTTTTGAAATTCCACACATTGTTACAAAGCCAAATTGTGAAAAAAACAACACAGGACCTTCGGTTCAACTTCGATTCATTCAACAAAGATTCAATTTTTGCTTGAGTTTTGTGGGTACATCTTGGAGAGAGAGAGAGCAGAGAGAAGATAAGGGTTGGTACCCCTTGATAAGGTAACTTTCTGTCTCCTCCTCTTTCCCTCTCCTCCCCTCTTTCTCTCCCCTCTTTTCTCATATATCTCTCTTTCTCTCTCCTCTTTTCTCATCTATCTCTCTTTCTCGCTCCTATTTTCTCATCTTTATCTCTTTCGCTCTCTTCCTTCTTTAGTTTATCATGTCCCTCTTTCCTTGCTTCTCTTTCTCCATTCACGCATGACAGGCTTATCATCTTGTGTGATGCCTTCTTGTTCATGAGACATGAATAGTGGGCTGGGCCTTAACCTGGATGGCAGGGCGGGCCTCTGTCAAAGTTCTCCCTCTTTCTTCTCGTCTGTCAAAGATGGCACTAACCTATTGCCACCTGTGTTCTCTCTCTTTCTTCTCATCTGTCATAGACGGTGCTAACCTATTGCTGTCTGTGTTCCCTCTCTTTCTTCTCGTATGTCACATTTGGCACTAACCTATCGCCACATGTGTTTCTCTCTCTTTTTTCTCATCTGTCAAAGAGGGCACTAGCCTATCACTGCTTGTGTTTTCTCTCTTTCTTCTTTCTGTCACAAACAGTGCTAGCCTATCACCATCTATGTTTCTCTATCTTTCTTCCTTTGCATCACCACTGATGCAAGCCTAGCGCCACCTGTGTTTTCATCCTTATCCTTCAATCATAGACACTGAAGGCCTATCACCACCTGTGTTCTTCCCCTCTCCTTTTTCTTTTGATAAAGCTGACATAAGCCTATTGCTGCCTGTGTCCCCTTTCTCTCTCACTTATGTCACAGTCGATGTGAGCCCATCGCTGTATGCATGTTTTCTCTCTCTTCTCTCTTTATTTCATTACCGTCTTGTCTGTCTTTACCTCTTCTTTTCCCTTTATCCTCTCTCACGCTCTTCTTCTCCCCTCATTATCTTTCTCCTTGTCTTTTTATTCTCTTTTCCTTCTTCTCTTCTCTCACTTTCTGTTATTTTTCTTTCTTTCTCTTACTCTTTCATTTGATTAAGAAGGGTCGAGACTAGCCTTCCATGGTAGTCCTGTCATCTAGCTTTAATGTCGTTGTGCCGATCAGAGTTACTACGCCCGCTTTATCGCCATGACAGACTAGCCATTGTGTCTAGCTAGTTGGTATTGATACTGTCATCTAGTAGTAATTATGTTGAGTCAGTCTGAGTTACAGAGCCCATTTTACTGCCTACTAGTTTAGTCACTGTGTCGGCCTCACCATCTGGTCAAATTCATTTAACCCCAATCTTTCTTCTCTCATTCTTCTTTTCCTCTTTTTGAATGTCCATGCTCGTGTACATTCCCCAAATGTAAGGTGGGGACCCACAACCCACTTGTCTTATAACATTTTCCATATGTGTGTGATTGCAGAAACATGAGAACACATGCCATGGGAGGTGATTCCGAACCAGTTTTACGACTGGGGGCTTTCTTTGTGATCTAAGAGGACACCCACGCGAGCCAGCCCGAGTAAGTTCTGAACCCACCTTAAATTCCTCTCTCATTGGTTGGTCCACCTACTCTTGCTTTAGAGAAAGGTTCCTGAGAGAGCGATCTCAAAGTCTTGGGTTCTCCTGAAACCCGCGACGCATGCTACCCGATCATCCTGATTCGGAGGGCAAGATCGAGGCACCTAACTAGCTTGACGACTCCACTAAGGACTTACTACCCCTTAGTCAGATCATACTTGTTTGGCTAGTTTCTCCTATCTGTTTTTATATTTTCACACATCCCATATGGCTTTAAGATTTGTAACCCATTCATCGGGATCAGGGATTTTCTTATCCCAATATTTGCGAGTGTCCCTAGGGAACAAGTTCCTCCAACTCCACCCAACCCTTGTTTTGAGCAAGGGCCCCGGGTCTAGCTTCCAAAATTGGTGTGAGGAGGGACTTAAAGGCCCCTCACTCCCCATCTCTTTACTATGGTGGAACTTCCGCCAAGGTCCCTTACATGGGCAGCACATTTTTTACCGTAAATAGCATGCACCCTACCACCGGTAAGTCACTTGTCGGTCTTATTGCAGAGGTATGTCAAAAGGTTGCCCAGTCCCTCTTTGCAAAAGGCAAGCAAGTTGTCATTGCTTCTGTGGGTCACCGCAAGGACCCCCACATTCCTGCGCCACCACGAGTCTCTATCCCTAGAGGCTCGACATATCAAGGCGGAGACCCTACGGCCTCCACCTCTCGCACACACCATAAGACTCCTGGGTCATCCACTTAAGCCACACCTCGGGGCAACCCTTATATTACCTTGAGTCAGCATCTAGGATCAAACCTCCTATGGCCGAGTCATGCATATGTTGTTCATATGCATCCTACTGCTTAGGGCAACGCTGTCATTGCGCCAACCCGAGTACATGGAAGACAACCTTCTTGTCCTCCTACTCAGCACACACATACTCACCCTGTAAGGGGTAGGCCTCCACCTGTTCTCTTATAGAATAGTTGCTCACAGTTCTCA
The DNA here is from genome assembly GCF_000471905.2 of Amborella trichopoda. The sequence goes on from NW_006494865.1 coordinate 274,118, forward strand.
GCCTCCTAAGACCAGTTCACTTGCTCGAGCCTGGGCCCACCCTCACGTCCCACTTGATTCTTCTTCAAGGGGCGTACATGCGTCGCCTTTACAGAAAACCCCTCGCCCTTGACTCAGGCATCCTCACAAGTGAACCCTACTCTTGCTTGCGTCTCCTTCTTTGAGCAAGCACCTCCAGCCTTAGTACTTGAAGACCTTCCCCAAGAGTACCATCCTAAACCAGCCTCGTCATTTCGATCATGTCTCTAGAGCCCACAAGACAGTTCGTGGCAAAGACCTGATCGAAGATCGAGTCCTTCTTCTTCCCTGGCCCAAGTTAACTCTAGTCTCTAGCCCTCATCCTTTGCGACACCTAATGGAGAAAGCTCTCTCTTGTCCATGAAGAGCCGACCAGCCATAGTCTCGATCACAGTTTTGGTGTGAGGTCGATCAAAACCTCAAAGCTAAACGTGATAGGGGTCTACGACTTCTGACTAAGGAAGTGACCAAGGCAGTCGAGGCAACCAGCTCTGATAACCCTCTTCGCCTGATCCCTTTTATCCTCTTCAGATGATGAAGCCTAAAGAAGAAGTCCATGAGCTCTACACTATGGTTAGTGTCGTAGAAGACGACCCAGCAAATCAGCAACCACGGTCCCAAGACCATCGAGAACCGGTCCTCATGCGATCAGTATACAAAAATTGAGTCCAGTTGGGGCATGCAGACCCTCTGCTGACCGATATGCTGCGTGCGACCCGTCAAGTTCACAATCCCTCAAATGCAACTAAGGCTGATCTCCCTGGAGAAACAATCAATGCAATGGTCATAAATAAACCTGACTCACAGGAAGACCGGATGAGCAAGTTCGAAGATATGGTACGCGCAATGATGGAGAAGATAGATCATATAGATGCCGCACGACAATCAGCTAACCATGAGGTCAATTACCACCACTCAGATAGTGCACCTCCAAGGCATTCACTTCCGTCTGCCTCATAGAACAAGTCTATCCCTGTAAGGACCACGATTTTTGCTCAGAAAGGAGCAGCGTCGAGTGAGTGAAGAAAGGCGTAGCACTAGGTGAGTGAGGAAGGCACAACACTGGTTGAGAAAAGGGAGAAGCAGCGCCAGTGCCGATTGAGAGAACGAAGACCTAGAGCCAGCACCGGTTAAGAAAAGGGAGAAGCAGCGTTAGCTTCAGTTGAGAGAAGGGAGAACCAGCGTCAGTGCCGATTGAGAGAAGGGAGAAGCAGTGCCAACGCCGGGTGAGCAAAGGAGAAAGCAACACCGGTGAGTGTTTTGATTAACCACACAGCTGTCACCTGATAGCATCACCCTGTATGTATCAGAGGCATGAGTTTTTATGTCAGCTACAGTGAATCCAATTAACCTTGAGGACTTAAGCTCTTTGAAAAACAAGATTTCATCATCTCACACTCTCTCTTTCCCCAAGGAATTCAATGCCGCCCTTTGAAGAAAGCCCATTGGTGGATCCAAGGATAGCATGTGAAAGCCGTGAGCTAGGAGCTGAGGCACCGTGAGAATTAAAGTAAGTGGGTCTAGCTTTTATGCACCCATGACTGTTGAAAACATGATGAAAATTGGTTGGATGATAGAATGAAACATGTGAAGTATGAATGGGTTGGCACAAGATTGGAAATTTGTGAGTTTGCTCTTAAATTCCATGACCATGTTAAATATGTATGTATGATATTGTTATCCACGGAAACTCATGGAATGCTCATAGTGAGACTTGTTGGCATGAATAAGGTTTGATGCCCAAAATGCACCTTGACCATGAGATATTAAGTGTCCTTTAAAAGCATGACAAAAATCACCAAATGTTTTACTATTTTTGGCATTAAAATGATCATGGGCCAAATGGTGTTCAAATGGGACCAAATCGGTCCCTGATAGAAGACATTTATATTTACTCTAAGTTCACTTTCTTTGACTTGATAAATATGTGAATTAATGAAAGAGATATGGCCTAAGATATTGAGACATGACACTATCCACAGTCGCTGCTAATTCCAACAACTGCGGCCCTCTTCGGGCAGTGTTTTGACTCAAAAAATAGTGTCCAAAAACCTTAAAATCTCAACCATTGGAGAGGTTTGTGAATGTACTCAAATTTCAATGTTTTGAGATTTTGGAATTTCTAACGGATTTTGAACTGTGATCCGAAATGCGCAAAGACGTCAGCACGCACTATTGCAGGAAAATTTTCATCAACTAAGGTTCACTTTATACTAGGTTGTCAACCCACTAAACGGTGCCCAAACTCTTTCAACTTTACGTCATTGTAAATATTTATGTGCAAGCTCCAGGTTTTATGTTGAAGACATTCTGAAACCCCCCCTAAATCGAGAGCTAAACCCTCGTAAAGAGAAGCATGTCACTGCTACTTGTCACTGCACGAATTGAATATTCATGCGACACTAAATTGTTTTGATATATAGTAAATGTGAATGCTATATGAAAAATTTCATGTGAATGTGATGAAGATATGGGAACAATGCCATATGATGAATTTTACGCAAATGCCTTAAAAATATGTGAACCATGTCAAATGAATGCTTTATGTGTGGAAGGGTCCACAAGTGCTTTAGTGATGAAATAATTTCATAATGAGTACCACATGCCACTGTGAAGGTTTATGTGAGAATGCCTTGTGAAAGTTTATGCAATAAATGTCTCTTATAAATGTTATAGCACTATGATGAAAAATAAAACATTTGCATGCGACATACTGTGATGAATGGCCATTGTTTATTTCGATATTGACCACTACGCGGTGGGACACTCACCGGTAGTGGATATTGTTATGACACTGTGATGAATGGTTACTATTTATTTTCAAGTTGACCACTACGCGGTGGGACATTCACCGGTAGTGGACACTACTATGATAATGCTTTATACTGGATACTGGACTTCATGCGAACATTGGCTACTACGCGGTGGGACCCGAGCCCATTGGTAGCAAGAGAATATTGGTGAAAATATTGGCCACTACATGCTGGGACACTTACCGGTAGTGGGTGTTGTTGTGATATCGTCTGCTACACGATGGAACACTCATCGGTAGTAAGGAATGTGATGCCGACATACTCCTTGGCCTGGTACAATGATAGGAACGGGTTAGGGGAAAAAAAAAAAGGGTTGCTCCCTAAGATTTATGTGATAAGATATGAGATCTGATTGGATGCCTTGCAAGGTGACGGCCTGTCGGACCCCTCATGCGCGCTGGGGACTGTGTGCGTGTGTTGAGGGCTTTGCAAAGTGGACTACCCCACTTGTCATTACTCACGCTCCTATGTGATGGAGTTGGCTTAGCCTAAAAAATAAGGCATCTACTATGGGAGTAGATGATCAAGGGAGTGCGTGTTTAATAATTGAATTTCTGTGTATGGTATGTTGGAATTGGAATGATTGAATGATTAATTATTTCACTGATAGAATTATGATCATACTAATTCGATGGTGACTGTTGCTTGGAAGAATGTTCTTACTCGTTGCTCTGACCAGATATTCATATATGCCAAACTATGATTGTATATTGATGAATTGAACTATTATCACACATGGACAGAATCACCTTAAAAGCATAGCACTGGACTTGCTTACTGGGCTTTATAACTCATCCTATTATTTTTCTCCTCTCCTTGTAGATTGATAGTGGCAGGGTCAGGGCTTGGGGCTCAAATTTTGTTGTGGAAGGCCAGAGTGAGACTTCTCGAAGAAGGTGTTTAGACTTGTTTATGTCTGGGCTGTTTGGCAGAAGGTTTTGTTGTTGTTGATGTGTAATATTGAGCCTTAATGCCTTGAACTGAATGTAATATTTTGGGAAGGATTTAATGTAATAGATTTTTGGTATTGGGATTTCTTTATGTTCTCTGCTAATTGAGCTGTAGCTTTAGTTCTTTTCTTTGGTTTTCCTTATCACCGATAATAAAAGCATCAAGTGTACTCCCTCATGAGTGACAAATGTTACATTAGATCACGGACCCGCGCTCGATCGTCTGTTGTCGCATAAGGTAAGATAGTCGCGGATAGGGTCGTGACAGATATGGTGTAAGAGCAGCCAGGATAGGATTCTTGGCCTAGGGAGTTAGGATAGTCCTTTGGTTTATTTTGGGGTGGATAAGTGACTGGGTGTTCTTATGACTAGGTTAAAAGATGCCGAGAGCCCGTACCCACAGCACGAGTTCTAATGATGACAATACTAAGGCACTCGACGAGTTTTATAGAACTCTAGGGGTTATGACCCAATTGATGAAGGAATCTATGCCAACCTAGTCCACTCCTATGCCCGAGTAGAATGACAGTAGCCTCATGGAGAGGTTTAGGAGAATGACACCCCAACCTTTTTGGAGCATGGAGGAGTGGAGAAGGCTGAGAGGTGGAAAAAGAAAATAGAGAAGATCTTAAAGGTGTTGCAACGCTCAAATGAGCAAAACGTTAGGCTAGGAGCCTTTATTCTGGAAGGGGAAGCATAATACTGGTGGGACTTGGTGAAAAACACTTGGAGGGAGACAGGGACCGAGCTCACCTGGGAAACGTCTTGGTGGCTTTCGATAAGAAGTACTTTCCTGATTTAGTCAAGGAAAAGAAGGAAGTAGAATTCATTGAACTCCAGCAAGGGGGTTATGACTGGTGAACAATATGTCGACTAATTTATAGAGCTTTCTAGGTATACGCCCCACATCATAAATATCGAGGCACGAAAGGCGACTAAATTTGAAAGAGGGCTTACGACCAGATATCAAGAGTAGGGTGTATCAGGAGTAGGGTGATGTCGGCCAATATGAAGTCGTACACCCCGATGGAAGACCATGCTCTGAAGATGGAAAAAGATTGCGAGGATCGCAGGTTAAGGGAGGTAGGAAAAAAAGGAAGTTATGCTGTCAGGAAAGTGTGGGAAGAAAGCCTGGCAATCTTCTTGGATAAATTCCAGAGGGAGACTGTACCCACCTAACCTAAGGATCCCGAAGAGTCTTCCGGACAATATGAACAATGATCGACACCGGATTTTTACTTATTGTGAGAGAAGCAACCACACTACTGCCGAATGCTATCTGAAGAAGAATGTATATCTGAAATGTGGTAAGCTTGGCCACTGTGAGAAGGACTGCCCGATGATGAAGACCGAAGATCGTCCGAAGACCCAAGGACGAGTGTTCGCACTCAATGAATAAGAGGCTAAGGCATCCACCTCAGTGATTAGAGGTATGCTCTCAATTTGTGATAGTAATGCTAAAGTCTTAATTGACCCTGGATCCTCTCATTCATTTGTTGCACCCCAATTTGCCCATTACATGAATGTCGCACCTGCATGTCTCAATTATACTTAAATAGTATGCACGCCTGTGGGAGGCTCTATAGAGACTGATAGAATATATAAACAGTGTAAGCTCATGATTGATGGGTGCGACCTACCTGTGGATCTAATCCACCTAGATATTCAAGAATTTGATGTAATTCTAGGCATGGATTGGTTGTTTATACACCATGCCACCATTGAATGCCATGAAAAGACGGTAACCTTTAAATGTCCTAATCGAGCAGAAATACACTTCAAGGGCATTAGGAGCAATTCCCCACTGCACATCATCTCTGCCTTCTGGGCCTCTCGCCTTCTGGCAAAAAAGTGTGAAGGATACCTAACTATGTGGTGGAGAATCAGGATGTTCCGACTCAGTTAGAAGGGATACCAGTAGTAAAAGAATACCCTGAGGTATTTTCAGAGGAGTTTCCATCTCTACCTCCAGAAAGGGAAATCAAATTTGAGATAGAACTAGTACTTGCATATAAAATGGCTTCAACAGAACTGAAAAAGTTAAAAGAGCAGTTGCAGGAATTATTTTATAAAGGATTTGTCCGACCTAGTGTGTCGCCCTGGGGTGCACCGGTCTTGTTTGTGAGGAAAAAGGATGGGTCCTCAAGATTATGTATTGACTATAGGCAGTTGAACCAAGTGACGGTGAAAGATAAGAAACCTCTGCCTAGGATTGATGACCTCTTTGACCAACTCCAAGGAGCTCAAGTGTTTTCGACGATTGACCTTTGATCGGGTTATCATCAATTGCGGGTCAAGGATGAAAAAATTGCAAAGACCGCCTTCAGAACTCGATACAGTCACAATGAGATGATGTTCCGATTAACCAATGCCCTCGTTGTGTTCATGGATTTGATGAATAGGGTGTTCAGACCCTTCCTATATGACTTTGTAACAGTTTTCATCAATGATATCTTGGAATAATCTAAGAGTTGGGAATTGCATGAACAACATTTAAGAATGGTCTTGCAAACTTTGAAGTCGGAAAGCTTGTATGCTAAGTTGAGCAAGAGAGAGTTTTGGCTCGCCAGTGTAGCCTTCCTTGGACACATTATTTCTAAGGATGGGATCACGGTCGACCCCTTTAAGTTCGAAGCCATACTTAAGTAGGAAAGGCCAACAAATGTGGAAGAGGTCCGTAGCTTCCTGGGACTATCAGGGTAATATAAGCGCTTTGTAGAAAGATTCTCAAAGATAGCGCTTCCCGTGACTCGACTGACCCAGAAGAATGCAAAATTTATATGGTCATAGGAGTGTGAGTGGAGTTTCCAAGAATTTAAGAAGAGACTAGTCACAGCCCCAATACTGGCCTTGCCAGAGGGGAATGAAGACTTTGTTGTTTATACCGATGTATCCCATACAGGGCTCGATGTGTACTTATGTAGAGAGGTAAAGTTATTGCTTATGCCTCAAGGCAGGTAAAGCCGCATGAGGAGAACTATTCCACTCACGACTTGGAACTCTCAGCAATAGTGTTCGCGTTAAAAATCTGGAGTCACTATCTCTTTGGGGCCCAGTTTAAGGTGTTCACGGAACACAAGAGCCTCAAGTACCTCTTTTCCCAGAAAGGGCTGAACATGAGGCAAAGAAAATGGATGGACTTTTTGAATGATTATGACTGTACAATTGATTACCAATCGAGCAAGACTAATGCAGTAGCCAACGCCTTAAGTCGAAAAGTTGTGGTCTCTGTGGCACATTTGATGGTCTGAGAAGTGAACCTGTTAGAAGATGTGGTGGAGTGGCACCCATCTCAGCCCTGTAGCGAGGGGGAAGGAATGTTGTCATGTTTAAGGATGGAACCCCAACTCCTTCAACACTCCGAGCGACCAAAAAAGGAGATCCCTTGATGATAACAATCCTTGAAGAAATGGAAATGGAAGGAAAAGAAGATTTCTTTATGAGGAGCGATGATTTGTTAAGGTTTAGAGGCCTAGTGTGTGTTCTTAATGACAGGAAGATAAAAAGGGCTATCCTAGAGGAAGCACACCACTCCCGCTACATGGTACCCTTAGGGAGTAGAAAGATGTACCACGATTTGAAAAAGACCTTCTGGTGGAACAACATGAAGCGAGATGTGGCACAGTTTGTCGTTAAGTATTTGACATGTCAGTAATTGAAGGCAGAGCATCAGAAACCTGCTAGACTGCTACGGCCCCTGCCCATACTAGAGTGGAAATGGAAACACATCACGATGGAGTTTATTTTTGGATTACCGAGATCAAGTGCATGGAATGATAGTATCTGGGTCGTTGTGGTTCACACGACCTATACCCTAGACAAGCTTGCCCAATTGTACATCAGAGAAATTGTGAGATTGCACAGAGTGCCCATCAGCATTGTGTCAAACAGGGACACTAGATTCACTTCCATATTTTGGGCAAGTTTGTAGTTAGCCTTAGGTAACCAGACTTACATTTAGCACCACCTTTCATCCCCAAACAGGTGAACAATCAGAGAGAACCATCCAGACCATGGAGGACATATTAAGGGCATGTGTTACTGAATTTAACGGAGGCTGGGAAGACCATATACCTTTGATAGAAATTACCTACAACAATAGTTTCCAAAACAGTATTCAGATGGCACCCTATGAGGCACTGTATGGGAGAAAGTGTAGGCCGCCCATCTATTGAGACGAGGTGGGCGAAAGAAGATTATTAGAGCCCGAAATGGTTCAGATGACTTTGAGAAGAATGCCTTAATTAGAAAGTGGCTCAAGATAGCCTAAAGTCGGCAAAAGAGTTATGTCGATAATCGCTAGAGAAACCTCGAGTTTGAAATGGCGGATCGAGTCTTCTTGAAAGTATCACCAACTAAGGGTGTTACGAGATTTAGTAAAAAGGGGAAATTGATTCCATGATTCATTCGACCTTTTAAAGTCTTGGAAAGAATTGGAAGCACGGCTTGCCGACTTGCTATGCCACATGAATTGGCCAACGTCTACAATGTCTTCCATATATCACTGCTGAGGAAATACCAATCTGACCCGATCCATGTCTTGGAGTACGAATCAATCTTGCTTACGGAAGATTTGAATTATATTGAACAACCAATTGGGATATTAGATAGGAGAGTACAAGTATTGTGCAATAAAGAGATTCCCCTAGTAAGAGTGCAATGACAGTATCACTCAAAGGAAATATTGACATGGGAATGGGACGATGAAATTAGAGAAAAATACCCCCACCTGTTTAATTAAATTTAACACAAATTTGAGGACAAAATCCTTTTTAAGGGGGGAGATGATATAAGGACCATGATTTTACCACAGAAAGGCATAGCACCGGGTGAGTGAAGAAAGGCACAATGCTGGGTGAGTGAGGAAGGCACAGCGCTGGTTGAAAAAAGGGAGAAGCAGCATCAGCATCGGTTAAGATAAGAAGATGCAGCACCACCGCTGATTGAGAAAAGGGAGAAGCAGTGTCAGCACCGGTTGAGAGAAGGGAGAAGCAGTGCCAGTGCCAGGTGAGCGAAGGAGGAAGCAGCATCGGTGTGTGTTTTGGTCAACCACATAGCCGCCCCGTAGGTGTGAAAGGCATGAGTGATTATGTCAGCCACAGTGAATCCCACCAACCATGAGTACTTAGGCCATTGGACAAACAAGATTTTCTCATTTCACACTCTCTCTTTCCCTAAGGAGTTCACCGTCGCCCTTTGAAGAAAGCCCACTGGAGGATCTAAGGAAAGCACGTGAAGGCCATGAGCTGGGAGGCACCATGAGAATTAAGGTAAGTGGGTCTAGCTTTTATGCACCCATGACTGTTGAAAACATGATGAAAATGGTTTGGATGATAGAATGAAACATGTGAAGTATGAATGGGTTGGCACAAGGTTGGAAATTTGAGAGTGTGCTCCTAAATTCCATGACCAAGTTAAATATGTATGTATGATATTGTTATCCATGGAAACTCATGGAATGCTCATTGTGAGACTTGTTGGCACGAATAAGGTTTCTTGCCCAAAATCCACATTGACCATGATATATTAAGTGTCCTTTAAAAGCATGACAAAAATCGCAAAACTGTTACTGTTTTTGGCATTAAAATGATCATGGGCCAAATGGTGTCCAAATGGGATCAAATCGGTCCCAGATATAAGACATGTATATTTACTCTAAGTTCACTTTTTATGACATGATAAAATTGTGCATTAATGAAAGAGATATGGCCTAAGATATTGAGACTCGACACTCCCCACAGTTGCTGCTAATTCCAGCAACTGTGGCCCTCTTCAAGCAATGTTTTGACTCAGGAAACGGTGTCCAAAAACCTTTAAACCTCAACCATTGGAGAGGTTTGTGAATGTAGTCAAAGTTGCATGTTTTGAGATTTTTTAAATTTCTCACGGATTTTAAACCGTGATCTGAAATGCGCAAAGATGTCACCGCGCACCGTTGCAAGAAAATTTCCAGCAACTAAGGTTCACTTTGTACTAGGCTGTCAACCCATTAAACGATGACCAAACTCTTTCAAATTTATGTCTTTGTAAGATTTATGCGCAAGCTCCAGGTTTCATGTTGAAGCCATTATGAAACTTTCCCTTTATCGAGAGCTACGCCCTCATAAAGAGAGGCATGTCACTGTTACTTGTCACTGCACCAATTATATATCCATGCGCACTAAATTGTTTTGATAAATGATAAATGTGAATGCTATATGACAAATTTCTTGTGAATGCCATGAAGATCTGGGAACGATGCCATATGATGAATTTTAGGCAAATGCCTTAAAAATATGTGAACCATGTCAAATGAATGCTTTATGTGTGGAAAGGGGCCACAAGGGCTTTAGTGATGAAATAATTTCATAATGAGTACCACATGCCACTGTGAAGGTCTATTTGTGAATGCCTTGTGTAATCTTTTGCACTAAATTACTCTTGTAAATGTTCTAACACTATGATGAAAAATAATGCATCTACATGAGGCATACTGTGATGAATGACCATTGTTTATTTTGAGATTGGCCACTACTTGGTGGGACAGTCACTGGTAGTGGATATTATTATGACACTGTGATGAATGGTTATTGTTTATTTTCATGTTGACCACTACATGGAGGGACACTAACCGGTAGTGGAAACTGCCTCTGGGACTCGAGCTCAGTGTTAGTGGATGTTACATGGCTATATGGATGAGATGGTTGATCGCTACACATTGGGACTCGAGCCCACTGGTGGTGGATACTGGACTTGAAGAGAACATTGGCTGCTACGTGGTGGGACCCAAGCCCATTGGTTGTGATAGCTAGGTTCACTAAAACATTGATGAGAATATTGGCCACTATGCCATGGGACACTCGCCGATAGTGGGCATTGTTGTGATATTGCATGCTACGCAATGGGACAATCATCGGTAGAAAGGAATGTGCTGCCGGCATACTCCTTGGCCTACACAGTGACAGGAATGGGTTAGGGGGGAAACAAAATCGCCCCCTAAGATTTATGTGATAAGATCTGAGATCTGATTGGATGCCTTGCAAGGTGACAGCCTGTCGGACCCCCAATGTACGTTGGGGACTGTGTGCATGTGTTGAGGGTATTACGAAGTGGACTACCCCACTTGTCAATACTCTCCCTTCTGTGTGATGGTAGGGGCCTTAAGCAATGGGATTGGCTTAGCCTAATGGATAAGGCCTCTACTATGGGAATAGGTGATCTTGAGAGTGCGTGGTTAATAATTGAATCTCTGTGTATGGTATGTTGAAATTGGAATGATTGAATGATTAATGGTTTCCCTGATAGAATGTTCATTATTATACTAATTCGATGGTGACTGTTGCTTGGAAGAATGTTCTTATTCGCCACCTTGATCTAATATTCATATATGCCAAACTATGATTGTATATTGATGAACTGAACTGTTATCACACATGGACAGAATCACCATAGATGCATAACACTAGACTTGCTAATTGGACTTTACAGCTCATCCCATTATTTTTCTCCTCTCCTTGAAGTTTGATAGTGGCAGGGTCAAGGCTTCGGGCTCAATTTTTGCTGTGGAATGCCGGAGTGGGACTTCTCGAAGAAGGTGTTCAGACTTTGTTTATGTCTGGGCGGTTTCCCCCAAGGTTTTGTTCATTGTTGTGTTGTTGATGTGTAATATTGGGCCTTAATGACCCAAACTGAATGTAATATTTTTGGAAGAATTTAATGTAATAGATTTTTTATATTTGGGATTTATTTATGTTTTATGCTAGTTGAACATTTTCTTTAGTTCTGTTCTTTGGTTTGCCTCATCACCGATAATAAAAGTGTTAAGTCTACTCCGTCCAGAGTGACAAACATTACATTAGATCACGAACCCAAGCTCGATCGTCCGTTGCTGTGTAGGGTACGATAGTCGGGGGCGGGGTCGTGACAGTCGCTCACCCTGTCTCACAAGCAGACATCAATGCTATGGTTTCCCATAGCTTAAAGAACTGACAAATTCTAAGGATACAGGCTGCAATGCCTTATCAAAGGCCGCACCCTTCATACATTGGCCAGGTGTTGCTTCCCTCAGATTACAAGAAAGAGAAGTTTCCCCTATTCAATGGAACCACGTCCCCAAACCAGCATATCACCCACTTTCAGGTAGCATGTCGAGAAACAACGGCTGATGGGAGACTCCTCCTCCATCAGTTTGTTGAAACCCTTGACGGATCGGCTTTTCAATCGTGTGCTCGACTTCCCTCAAACTCAATGCATACTTGGGACGAAATGGAGCAGCTGATCCAACAACATTTTTATGAGGTCGAGAGAGAGGTTCAAACCATTGAGATTCTCACCCTGACTCAAGACCCCGATGAGCCGGTGGACATGTTCATATCAAGAGGGAGAAATTTGGCCGCTCGCGATCCCAATCCCATGCCTAAGAAGGTAGTAGTTTAAACTTGTATGCAGAACATGTGACTTGAAATCGCCCTACATGTTGAGGCCTCCAATCTGATTTCCATGTTAAAGCTGATCTCCAAATCGGTCTGCATAGAAAGCCTAGCACGCCACCACGGCGGGTCACAACAACCGTCTGCAAGCTCAGGGAACAACTAGGGCAATGGTATCTCTCAAATTAACACTCGGGGCAACCAACAAAAAGGAGTAATCAGTGCAGTTGTCACGGTCAGTGACCCAAAGAAGGCTCCCTCCCAAACTTTGGACCTCTCCAATGGGGTGAGCACAACAAAGACAACGCCTCAGGCTGGCAAGAAACAACAGACGTACAACCGAGTACCCCTACTTGCAAATTTCAATCAAGATGACTATTGGGCCAGGCATGGGAATAAAGTCTACCCCATTGAGAAGGAATGGGTCCCTACACTATTCCAATTACTATTGAAACTTAACATGATCGAGCTTCTAGAGGCCAATTTCTCTGAGCAAGCTAAGCACGATACTCAGGCGAATTACTGTGCTTACCATCGAAGGATCAATAACCCCAAAGATGATTGATTCACGCTAAAGGATATCATTGATGCCTTGATTCAGAAAGGTCAGATAAAGCTTGAGGACTTTAAGAAGGCATTTGGTGCAGTAGAAGCCTCCCACGTAATAACCGTCCAAGAAGAGGACGAAGCCCCTGATATCCGTCACGCCTTTTATGTTATAATGCTTCAGGCAGGCTAGATCACACCGAAGCCAGTAAGGTACCTCCAATGCCTTGCCCAGCGAATGGAAGACCATTGGTGCCCATATCACCAGATATGGGGCCACTACCTGTGGGAATGCACCTATTTCCATAATATATTTGCCTAGAAAATATGGGAATGTCAGGAGTCTTACGACATCCCAGTAAGTGCTCCCCAAGTCACTACTCCACTGGCTCAAGAGGGCCTCTCAGCACATAACTCACGTAATAATGATTCAGAGTTTGCTGAACCCTCGGCTTCCCAGCCATCGATAGTCCACCATGGGCGAAGTAAACTCAAGTCCTTCAGGCAAGAAGTAGTTTGCCAAGCTAGGGCTGTTCACAAGCCTAGCAAGATGAATCAAGCACCAACATAGAAAACCAGAAGGAGACAGGCATCAAGGGCTGCTCGCTGGAGAAACAAGACGGCACAACCGCCAATAGAGCAGGAATTTCTCAGGCCCCTTCCCCCGACTGCCAACCTTAATGGATTTCATCCTTGGCACGCTCCTCCTTCCTTCCTCATACCATCAAGAGGACACCCCAGAGTCATCTTCTCCTCAAGGGAAAGACCTAAAAGATTCCTTGCACACGTCCAACCCTGGTGATGACGTAAAACGCTGCCCAGATCGGTCTGATGAGGGGAATGACCTTAAAAATTCCCCACCTTCGGACCCTTCTCCATCTTCTTCTTCTGCTTCTAATCCTTCTTCCCCAATGTCTTCTACAGGTACAACCTTGAAATGTCAAGACTTTGAGGCTCTCGACAGGAATTTGAAGGAATCAACATAAGCAGGACACAATGGAAGCAGTTGAAAAAGACCCTGGCTCGGGCTGTTGGATTCCTAACAGTTGCTGATGTCCTGGCAACTAAAGCCAAAGCAGAGCCAACTTCTTCAAAGAATCACAAAAAGTCAAAGCCAAAGAAACCACAGTGGCCCCCTGAGCTCGCCTTCAAGCAGAGATTGAGAGAATCAAGAGGGCAGAGCTTCTATTCTCAAGAGGCTTATCATATGTTGCAAATCCTAGGAGCATAACCCAGCACGGGGCAAATGAGCCTCAGGTCGGAGAAGACGTTACAACCTCCACCGCAGAAGTCAGGCACTTTGAAGTTTCCTAGTACGTCACTTCTCCCTAATCTAAATACCAATTTACCTATCCTACAGCTCCTTAGGCTCCTTGCTAAGCCAAACTCCGAACAACCCACCTATTCTCCAATTCTGTGGGACACCTCTGACACAATCGCTTCTTAAACCTCAAACCTTCATCACTCAAACCAAGCCCGCTAAGCAATTAAGTTAGCCAGCAGGTCAAAATAAACCTCTTCCACCCAAACTTACTCCTCAACCCAGCATACCACCCAAACCCATGGCAGGATTAGGAGCATAAAGCGTTGACCAAGGAAAGGTGAAATATGATGTGATAGGACATTTAAGGAAGGTTCCAGCCCTTCTCAGCATTTATAATGCCCTTATGCTCTCAAAGGATTACCGTATGGATTTGGTTCAGGCTCTCTCTAACCCAGAGTTGTATGAGACCCATTGAGGTGGACTCGACGATTTTAGGAGGATGTCTGCCAATTACCTTTTCAGAGGATGATCTGCAATTGGTAGGAAATTTTCATAATCACCCTCCCTTTGTGACAGGTGAATTACATGCATGCCCCATCAATCGAATTATGTTGGATGGAGGGTTGACAGTCAACCTTATTCCAAGCAGGATTCTTACTCGATTGGGGTTAGGGACCGAAGATCTTACTCCGACCCATGTCACAGTTCAAGGGTTCAACCAATCAGGAGAGTAGCTAGCTGGCACAGTTAACATTTGGTTTAATATCGGCGAGCTGAACAATTACACTCAGTTTCATGGAATCGACATCGACACTTCTTACAACATTCTCCTCGGTTGGCCATGGTTCCATGACCAAGGAGTGGTTCCATCGACATTGCACTAGTGCTACAAGTATAGTTGAGATAGGAGAGAGCATACAATATATGTTGATAAAAGACCTTTTCCTATAGCCGAAACTCACTGCACTAATCCTAAGTATTACTTCACAAATCTGGTGTCGCCTCAGAAGCTAAATGAGGGGGATCACAAGTCTACAATTAAGACAACATCTTCGCCTCACATAGATGTTGAGGATGTGGGGAGAACAGTGGTAAACATGTTCAAAGAAAACGAAAGGCAAGGTAGAATTCTCCCTTTAACCCCCATTCATTCTAGCATCCCAACTATCATCTCTGAAGAAACTCCGTTTTCACTCGAAGAGGAATCCTCACCCTCTGCCCCTAGTTTTGAGCCATTTCACCAACAGATGAAGCAGAGGTAATTCTTGACATTGAGCAATTCATGGGGATAGATTTCGCATCTCCAAAGATCATCTATACGTCGGACCAACAAAAATTCCTGCATATCGCCATTACACTTTTGAAAGCAGAAGTAGCAGGCCAACCGCTGCTAAAAATTTTTCAAAATCATGTTGCTATAAGCATAGAGGATGCTCCTCGAACCAGTGACCAGCCACAAGTTCTACACTTCCCTGGTTTAGCAGGAGGAGAGCAATGTGTGAAAGGGCAGCCTTCTTCCCCTCAAGAGCAGGATCCCCTAGTAGAGTTAAGACGTGAAGTTCACAGTCTTCAGAGCCAATTGGAGGTCATGCGTATTGCTTCAAACATCTCAAGGAGTTCGTGCCTGAGACCAAAAAACTATGATGGGTTTGAAGTGAATGCACCACTAATGGAGGCCAAAGCCCCTCCTGATTGAACTATCTATAGTGAACAGGTTCACCAAATGATAAGGAAAATGAATTATGATCCCTTGACTAATCAAACATTAAGAGTAGAAAATGCAATAACTCCCCATTTCGAAGCTATCCAAGCCATGACAGCCCGTCATGGGACTGAACAAGGCTTAGGGTATTATCCCCTTTTGAAAAAAAAACATTTCGAGAGGCGTTTAAATCCCAAAGAGAGCACATGAGTAAGAGGAAAATGAAATAATGAAGCAAAGTCAGCTAGAAGAAGAGAATGAAGCACTTTATTCATGAGTTGAAACTTCTTACAAGTGACGGAAAAAGAAAAGACATTTTCAGAAATGATCAGTTATCTTATTGATCTCAGCTATGCATGTTACAAGAGAATTCTCGGTGTCCTGGATACGTTCCTTCAGTTCAGCCAGCATTTGAATCTCCTCCTCCATTGCCACAGTTTTGCCCGAGTGAGTTCGGATAAATCTGCAACCAAGGAGGCCTCCATTGCCCTTCTTTGAATCATCTCCTTCTCAAGTTCAAGGAATTCCTGCCTTAATATTCGCATCTCTTCTCTTGTTTTAATCATCCTCTTGTAGCAACCTTGCGCCTCCCTCTTGAGATCCAGCTTACGGCCAGTCATGGTGGCGTTCTTCCCAGTGTAGGAATCTATCTCCTCGCGACGATGCAAGATTGACTCCTCCAATGAGGATAGCCTACTGATTTCTGCCTCACAATGCAGCATTCCCCACCGCCAGCTCTCCAGCTCATTTAGGGTTGCATCAAAATGGGAAAGGACTTTGGCGCACTCCTAACCACAATAGTCGTGATAGAAAATTCCTTAAGCTGGGCGAAAGCCTCTCCCAACTCATTGAAAGGAAGCCCCCTTAAACCCTGAAGGCCTGCATGAAGCATGCCTGCAATCATAGCAGAAACCTTGCTAAAAATGAGCCTGGATGATGCTGCTGTGATTGCTAGTGCTGAAGAGTTTTTGGCTTCAAGGACCGGGCTTGTTGAAGTGATAGCCATCTGAGCTACCTGCTCTTTTGAAATGACGACAAGCTCCTGAGCATCGTGCACCTCAAACTTAGAGGCAGCCTCGGCCTTGAGTTGCCTGTATTCTTCAGTACCAGCCTCGTTGCCTTCTTCTATGCCCATGGGGCCCTCCACTTCTGTCCTAGCATTCTCCAAAGAAGCTTCCTTCCCTTGTTTCTCACCTTCCTGAACTGCCACGTCACCATTGGGAAGTTCAGGAACTGCCTCTTCCCTTTGGCTTTCGTCGATCGCTGATCCAGCCTCTGCCATGGTTCCTTTCACTTGGCTTGTGCCCTCAATAGCTAGGACCTCAATCACAAAAAGCTCAACCCCTTCTTCTTCACTATCTATGCCCTCGGGGGCAACAACCTCTTAACACTCAAAGGCATCACTAACCATAGGCCCTTCTTCTTGAATCATCATCCCTGCCTCAGTCGGGGCACTAAACCTCTGAAGCACAGAGGCTATATCAGCATCCGATTCCCTTCCTAGAGCAGTCGCTTTAGGGCCTTTAGCCTCGCTGGTCTCCATGGGAACTGGATCTTACTCTGGAACTATCCTTGGACTTAGGGGCACCTCCTTAAGTTTCAGAGTCATTTCCTGGTCAAAAGCAATAGTAATGGGTTCAGAAGGACAGGAGTCGTTTGGTTCAGTCTCTAAAGAAGAAGAAAACAATTCCGAACAGATAAAAGATGTTGGAGAAAGTGCAGAAGGTGACACTGGGGGAGTTGGTAAATGATCAGACGAGGAAGGGCTACCTTCTGGTTCCGAAAATCATAGGAAGTTTGGCAGCCCTATGTCTTCGGGAATGCCCACCAACTTGAGTCTGTGCACGAGTGCCGGTAGGGGTGGATCTTTTCCTTTTCTTTCTCCCTATTGGAGGAGGAGCAGCCGCTTCAGAACTCCCTCCTTAAGAAAGGCCTCCAACCAGTCTACAATGAGGACCACTCCTTATCCGCGCGTTCAAGTCTTGAATGGGATGCCCCTCATGACCTGGGACCTTTCGTGCCTCACCCCAAAACAAAGACCTCACCAGGAGCAGGAGGATCCACCACTCTCCTCTGTTTAGTCTCTTGGCACCAAATTCCATTCTTTCCTTTTCAGGGGTGATCCTCATTCCAGTATCCCCAACTGGTAATTCTCCACCAGTTTGCATAGACGTCAATCACTCTGACCCTTCTGCCGAAGTGAGGTATCACATACTTGTTTACCTCTGTCATCTTTAGACATATGGATCAAGCAATTCATATATGTCCTAGCAACTAGCATTCATGAAGAGTCCCAAGCTATTTCGTCATCCCCATGTTTACCTCACCCTGACACTTTTCAAAAAGCATGGAGAAGGGGTAGCTTTGATCATGCTCATGCTAATGGGAAAAGCGATGAGGGAAATACCCCTCCAATTTGGCATTGTGAGGAGTCCGGTAGGGTAAAACTCCCCCTCTATTGCTCAGTATGAACATGAGCTCCCTAATAGTAGTAGGACCGCCATCCAGCTCCTTCCCTGTTCATCAATAAAGGCACGGTGGGTAAAGCTCCCAACCGGAAATGGGACCCGCTGCATATTCAAGGAGTCATTCTCAAATAAGCCCCGAGCTTCCCCTGAGCTATGAAAGATAGCTTTTTGTATAGAAATCCTCATCAAGCAAGGCCACAATTTATCTCCCGAGCCCTGGCTTCTGACATACGTGGTAGGGAAATAGGCCCTTACCACCTATATACATAACTGATGGGGAATGGAGTCTTAAAGTCCCCAAGAAATGCCTCTCCTTCGCTTTGTAAGCCTTTCCACATGAGGAGGCCCTTAAGCCATGGAATAAATTGCACAAAACAGGTTGAGAAAGGGCATAGTCACGCCCTCTTACCGTGTCACGGGCTACATATAAAGTGCTTGAACGAATGTCATCCGCCCTCCAAGGAGCACTAGCTTGCATAAAAATAAGGCCAAATATGTGGCCAAGAAGACGCAGTCATTACTGGTCTCGGATTGATAAACGGGAGGTGTCCCCTTTACAACTGCCATCCCTTTCCCCCTTGGAGTAGCTCGACCCCCTTCATGGTAGTCCCCACTAGTTAGGTGCCTCTATCTCGCCCTCCGAATCTTTTGAGGATCAAATGGAACGCGTCTTGGGTTTCAGAGAGACCTGGGACTTTTTGAGATTGCTCTCTCTGGACCATCGTTTGAGAACGAGGGCAGGTGTTACCAACCGGTGAGAGAGGAATTTAAGGTGGGGTTAGGACTTACTCAAGCTAGCTCTCATGGACGCCCTCAGATCACAAAGAAAGCCCCCCAGTAATAAAACTGGTTTGGAATTGCCTCCCTGGGCTTGTATTCTCTTGTTTTTTACAATCACACACATATGATAAGGGTTATAACACAGGTGGGTCAGACCTCACCTTTTCCTCTTTGGTGAACTTACACAAGCATCCACATTCAAAAGAAGAAGAGAAGAATAAGAAGAAAGATGGGCGAGAGAAGACTTCGACTAAGCGAAGAGATCAGCACAGTGACTAAGCTGGTGAATAATTGGCTTGACGTGGTAATAAAATGAGCTCTGTAACTCAGATTGGCTCACATGATTACTACTAGATGTTCAATGCCGATATTGCCTAGCTAGGCATGATGGTTAGTCTGTCGTGGCAATAAAGCTAGCATAGAAATGCTGGCACAACAACATTACGGCTAGACGATAAGACTACCATAAGAGGCTCTTAATCAAACGAAAGGATAACAGAAAGAATGAAAGTCATAAAGAGAGAGTAAGTAGTAAGAGAATTAAAAAGAGAAGAGAAAGAAATAGAGGAAGAGAGAAAGGAGAAGAGTGTGAGAGAAGAGAGAAGGAAGGAGAAAAGAGGGTGAAAGGCATAGTTGACGCTAGGCAACGCCGACTGGGTTGTAAAGAGAAGAGAGAAACAGACACAGTCGGCCCTAGGCTTTGTTGACTGTGTCTAAGAAGTGAGGAGAGAGAAGAGGCAGTCGGTGCTGGGTATCATCAGCTCGGTTGGAAGGAGAAGATAGAGAAAATATGCAGTCGGCACTAACCTTCACCTACTTATTGGACACAAAAGAGAGAGAGGATGCATATGGTGCTAAGCTTCACTGACTGTATTGAACAGAGAAGAGAGAGAAGATGTAGTCAGTACTAGGCTTCTCTGATTGTATTAAACAGATAAGAGAGAGAAGATGCAATCAATGCTAGGCTTCACCAACTGTGTTAGACAGAAGAGATAGAAGACGCAGTCAGTGTTAGGCTTCACCGACTGTGTTAGATCGAAGAGAGAGAAGACATAATCGATGTTAAGCTTCACTGACTGTGTTAGACAGAAGAGAGAGAAGATGCAGTCGACGTTAGGATTCACTGATTGTGTTTGATAAAAGAGAGAAGATGCAGTCAAAGCTAGGCTTCACCGACTTGTTAGACAAAAGAGAGAGAACATGCAGTCAATGCTAGGCTTCACCTACTGTGTTAGACTGAAGAGGGAGAAGACGCAGTCGGTGCTAGGCTTCACCAACTATGTTAGACAAAAGAGAGAGAAGAAATAGTCAACACTAGGCTTTGCCGACTGTGTTAGACTGAAGAGGGAGAAGACACAGTCGATGCTAGGCTTCACCGACTGTGTTAAACAGAAGAGAGAAGATTCAGTTGGTGCTAAGCTTCGCTGACTGTATCAAAAGAAGAGAGAGAAGATGTAGTGGATGCTAGGCTATGCCGACTGTGTCAAAAGAATAGGAGAGGGAAGATGCAGTTGGTGTTAGGCTTCACCGACAGTGTCAGAAGAAGAGGAGAGAGAAGACACAATCAGTGCTAGGCTTCATCGACTATGTCAAATTAAGAGAAGAGAGAAAAAGAGATAAATGAGAAGAAGAGAGAGAAAGATAGATAAAGATGAGAAGAAGAGAGAGAAATAGATAAAAATGAGAAAAAGAAGGTTGGAGAGAGAAAAAAAGGAGAGAAAAAGAGGGAGAAAAGAGGGAGGAGCGAGCGGGGAGGAGAGAGAAAGTTACCTTACTGAAGGGTATTGTCCCTTTTTCTTCTCTCTCTCCAAGACGTACTCATAAGCTCAAGAAAAAGTTAGAACCTTATTGAATGATCCAAGTAAAATGAATTGACCCTCTTTTTATAATGAGGCATTGCCTGTTTATATAGAATTGAGCTAAAACGTGGGTGTATGCCCAAACACTACCTAGAATTGAAGATAATTAAAATTTAATTGAACTAAAATAAATTCTAAAAATGGGTGTAAAAGGATTGTATTGCCCCTGCCTAACAATGTGTAGAATTTCAGAACGTCCCTGCGGCTGCTCGAGAACTTGTGTGATCTTCCATGACTTATCCGGGGTTGTTCCGATGCCCGTTTGATCGAAAGATAATTGTTTTCTTGTGAGGCTCGGCATGGCAATCGATTTGATCCCAACATCGAGCCACGAATCATGTTTTTAAACAGTGATCATGAGACTTGAATTTTGGATGAATCTTGAAAACTTTGGATCGATTGTGTGCTCGTTCCTTGATGTTTCTTCATGGTTTCTTCACTGAATCACACTGAGCTTGCGGTCACAATCACGTTGCAATAAACATAACTTTATTTCTTGTCTAGATGAAGATTCCGTCACCTTGAGTTTTTGATCGAAATCTTGAAATCCAACGATCAAAATTTACAGTGGCTTTGATGCCTCTGTGTGTGAAATCCAACAATTCATCGTACATGAGGTTCTGGATAAAAATGGCCACAGACCTTACGCACATAATACAATTGGTTTCGTGTCGATCGGATTTACGAGCGTCGCGATTTGGTTACCGGAGTGAGGTATGCTACTGTTGAAATTTTTGAAACTTTCTTCATGGATCAGTAGCTTCCTTCTAGTATTTCTCTCTGCTTGAGCATCGTCACGGGGCATACCACATATCGAATCGCTTGTCTTGATGAGACGAACATGATCACCAATTTGAGCACGATCTGACGTGGAACGAGTGAGATATAGGCTCTGAAAATGACTGCCCATGACTCTAAAAGTATCCACTTTTAATGGTGTTTTAGTGGAAGGTGGCCAGACAGGAATAGTGTACGACCTACCCCTTTTCAGTATTTTTCTCATAACTTTGTCTCGAAGCACTCGATTAAGCTGAAGCTTAACCCATAGGGGTTTTAGACCATGCCAAATCCAATGGAGATGGTCCCACTATTGTTTGATGTACCAAAAATATAACTCTAGTTACAGGGTCCATTTCAGGGTGCTAGAGGTCGATTTTGCCAAATTTGTTTCTTTATGTTCACTGATTTGGACATGTCTGATCGCGATGAAACTTGGCAGATAGTCTCATGAAGTGCTAATGAAGATCTTGACCAGTTCTAGGGTAAGTTTAAGATTTTTGGAATTTCCACTTATTTTGTAGGCTTTATTGATCTGCTTCCGATTTATTCAGCATCACGGACCAAGATGCTGAAAGATGCGTTCAAACAGCTTGCCCCACCGATTGTTGTGATTCGAGAGAAGCGAGAAGGACAACATTCAAAAAATTTCCTCCGGCATTTACTTTTTTTCTTGTGAATGTCGAGACGTACGGATGGTGCAACTAGGCTGCTCAGACATACGGATGCATTGTTCCCAGGTCCGTCTGTGGAGACTTTAAGGGGAGAAGAGAAATTTTTGAGGGATCTTATCAAATTCCACACCTCTTGTGGACTATTTGTGACTCTAAAGATGAGGATTTTGTACGAACCTCGTCAATCAGAATCAGGCTCGCCTAACACTTGAGTGTCATGTGGAAGGGCATTGTTCTCATTTGGTCTGGGTTTCTTTGTCTTGGATCAACAACAAAAGAGCCTTTGGCTGGCATTCGTCTGCATCTTGCACCAGTTGTTCTGTGAAGGGTAGGGTACCTCAGTTTATCGAGGCGACCAACTTTGGGTACAACCACCCCTACCCAATGTTGTGTAGTTTGTTACATAGCAGGTCCCAAGTCATGGCTGACATAGCCTTCTTAAGGGGTCTTTTGGTTTGTCGAAAAGATTTCCTTATTTGTTTTCTATAGAACCTTTGGTTGGTGTTGTTTGCTGCTACACCAGGTTTGGTTTTGACAGTCAGAATATTATTGTAGGTCTCGTCCGCCGGGTCTAGTTGGGGAAAGTTTTGTTAGCCGATCCCGAAGGTTTGGGCCTATCGGCAAGGTGAGCTGAAGTCTCTGGCAGGTTTGCTCTGGCTTTATCAGCTTCTTGCCTTCGTAGTGGTCTTTAGCATTTTTAGAGAGTGTTTGTTACCTTGTGGAAATAGTGTTCTTCCTCAAGAGACTTGTCTTGTCGTCTTGGCGAATCTTTTGTCCTTCGAGTCCTTTCTGAGAATAGACTCAAGCTGTCAGAATAATTTCCATAGAGCTCGTATTTTTGGAGCCCTGACATTGTGACACCAAGGATTTTCTTCTTTTAAGTGAGGGCCGAAGATGCCTGTAGAGACGAGTGCTGCATCAACCTGTTTTATTGGTCTAAGCGTCCTATGCAGATTTTTACTTGGACTTGGGAAGCAGCATCATAGAGACGGTTTTCACCAACTTCCTTTTATTTGGGGATATTTTACCCACGACCTCATAGCCATGTACACCCTTATTTTCTATTTTTACTGACTATCCCCGTTCGGGTTTCCATTGTGCCCAATTTTTCTATTTTCACGTAACTTTTTTACTCATGGTTTCGTGTCCATGCCCGTCCGTCATTTTTACTCATGGCATTCCCTTACTAAGGTAAACACCATGCCTGTTATTTCACTGTGAAGGTATGTTTAAGGTCAAGCCTCCGGGACCTATGCAAAGCCTTCTAAAATCATGCGTTCGGGACATGCATTCTAGTTTAAGGTCGTACAGCTGGACCATGATAGTAATGAATGGCAGTCTATAGAGGCCATGGAGTGCGTATGGTAATGATTTTAGCTCACTTTTGGGGAGATTGCATGAGACTACCTATGATAGATGGATGACATATGTGAGGTGAGTGGAAAATGGTGACCCACTAGCTTACGACGAGTATAGGTGTCACACCCCAAGAATTTACAATACTATTATTCCTGAGATGTGACGGACAAAACATATATACATCTATTGATAGGACAAATTTACAGTGGCGAGGTCTTACATAGTAAATAAAGAAAGCTAGCACAACAACAGTATCTTCCAAGGTTGATCTTGACTAGCACTCAAAATGAATCCGTAGTTATCCTGAAAAAATGTTTACCATAGTTTGATGAGTTTGGCTACTCAGTAAGTGATCATCATAATCCGAAAAATAATCATGATTGAAAGATATCAATATTTTACAAAATGAGATCTATTAACAGAAATGCATCAACAGTTTCACTTTCAATAAATGCATAATTAAGTATAATCCGAA
>NW_006494865.1:302210-343246 GCF_000471905.2 Amborella trichopoda
TATTATAATCAATTGCAAAAATTTCAATTTTTTAAATAATAAGGCAGTCATTTACACATGAATTTTACAATGTCTAAATATTCAAAACAGTAGAAAGAAATATCACAATTTTACTAAAAGCAGAAATATCACATTTATTTCTACCAATAGACAAGAAAAATAAATAAATTTATGTTTCTAATTTACAGCATTCAAAATTTCTAACATAGATAAAATATCACAATTTTTATTAAAAAGATTATTTTTCAAGATAATGGGGTTACGTGCGCATAAAATTTATTGCGCCTAAAATTCATGATAATAAGCAGAAATAATTATTTCATTTCATTTTTAAAAAGAATGGATTATTTTTTGAGACAATGGGGTCACTTACATATAAAACTTATAAAATAAAGATCCTGGACGGAAATATCACTATTTATTAAAAATAGACTATTTTTCAGAAAGAAGATGTCACTTACCCACAATTATTTGAGAGGGAGCTTCCGATATAAAAATTCGGTTCGAGAGGGAAGTTCACTGTGTTTCGACCAGAGAGAGAGATCTCAAAATTTTGTTTTAGGGTGGGAGTGCTCACATCCCCTATTTAAATTCTTATAACGTATTATTATATTATTTTATTACGCTCTACCTCATACTTGAGGTGTCGCGTTAAAAGTTTGCTTTTATCGTACGAAAACCACGTCCGTTAAAGGACGTTGCCAGCTACAAGCAGCAGGAGGCAAAAGCAGGCAAAGCAAAAGTTAAACCAAAGTAAAAGTTTTGAAAATAGTGATGGTCCCCAAGGACCATCATACTCAATCAGACCATCACCTATTAAAAGCTTCATTTTCCCCTTTTTTTTTTTTTTTTTTTTAGTAAATTTTAGGATTGTTACAATAGGTGACAGGATGGTTTGCCATTTTGTGAGCATGGGCGAGACTCACTGGGGAATGATGTAGAATGATGATGGGAAAGAACTCATTGGGGAGATAGTGAAGGTGGGGTGAGCACATAGTCAGATTGGTTAGGGAAGATGTGCGTGTAGATGCACGTAGAAGGTATGTTCGCGTATGGTGGGGTGAGTTTTAAGGTCATGCGTCCGGGACCATTGTAAAGTAGTTTAACGTCATGCTTCCAGGATGTGCACTAAGATCATACGGCTGAACTGTGGTTATGCAGTTTAAAGTCATACAACTAGGACCATACAGTTTAAGGTCGTGCAACTAGACCTCCGCTACAGTTTAAGGTCATATAGTTTGGATCATAATGTAGAGCCTTTTAACGTCATGCAACCAGGACATGTTCTATGTGGTTTAAGGTCATATTGCTTAGACCGTGCAGTTTAAGGTCATGCAGCTAGACCACCGCTACAGTTTATGGTCGTATAGTTTGGACCATGTAGTTCTTAGGTTTGCGCAACTAGACCTGGGCCATGTAGTTTACGGTCATGCAGGATGGGCCATGCAGTTTAAGGTCATGCAACTAGACCAAGGTTGTGCAGTTTAACGTCATGCAACACAGACCATGCAGTTTAAGGTTGTGCCACTAGATCATGTTGTGCAGTTTAACGTCATGCAACACAGACCATGCAGTTTAAGGTTGTGCCACTAGATCATGTTGTGTAGTTTAAGGTCATGCAGGGCGGACCATGCAGTTTAATGTCATGAAACTAGACTAAGGCCATGCAGTTTAAGGTCATGTAGCATGGACCATGCAGTTTAAGGTCATGCAACTAGACCAAGGCTATAATTCAAGGTCATGCAAGGTGAACCATGCAGCTTAAGGTCATGCAACTAGACCAAGGCCATGCAGTTTAAGGTCATGCAGCGTGGACCATGCAGTTTAAGGTCATACAACTAGACCAAGGTCGTGCAGTTTAAGGTCATGTAGGGTGGACCATGCGGTTTAAGGTCATGCAACTAGACCAAGGCCATGCAGTTTAAGGTCATGCAGTGCGGACCGTAGAGTTTAGGGTCACCATGTAAGTGAGATTTCATGGGGAATAGGGCGGTGGGTAGTAGTCTGATTCCTTAAGGATAAGATAGGTAGGACAAATGAGGGGTCCAGATAAGAAAGTTGACTTTATTAGGGAAGAGGTGTCAAGTATGGGCCAGAATAAATAAGCATGAGGCAAAGCACTAGGGGTTCCAGCATGAAGAATGACTCTAACTCTACTGGGGAAAATAGTATGGGCATGGTTTTCTTACTAGGGATGAGAAGTCATGGCCTGAGTTTAGTTGACTTGGGTTCCACTTTGTCCAGGGCAACAAGTCGGGGTCAAGGTGCAACCTCATTGGGGATAGTGATAGGACACTCATGGCTTCGCCCTAGGCTGCTTAAAATACTGTCGGCGACAAGTGTAGCAGCCATTATTTCTTGAGAGTGCTCAGCTGCTGATGAGTCTTTGCAATCGGCGCTGAAGATGGCCACCACTGCTTTTTAACCAGTCAGTCAGCACTTGAGTAAAAATGCGACGGCGTCGAGTTGCTAAACACACTGCCGACACTGTGCTATCGCTTGAAGGCCACTGGTGATGAGTTGTCGAGCAATTGGGCAACACTGTGGTTGGTGAAATACACAACCAGCACTATAAATGACCTGTGATATCGTTTGAATAAAGTCGGCACTAAGTCAACCGCACTAAGGGTTGTTGGAACTCAGCCGACGATGAGTCTTCACAAATGTGACTGGTTTAAAGACGATCAACACTGCTTTTTGACTAGTTAACCGACACTGGGGATGGTAAATGATGGCGCACAGCCAGTGCTGACTTGTTTAAGAATGCAACAGGCACTGAGGTGTCGAACACACAGCCGACGCTGGGTGTGTATTGACATTCGAGCCATTACCTAAGCCTGACCCAATCTAGCTCACTTGTTGAAATTTTTCAGGCAGTGATGAGAGTTGCTTCTGGCCAAAGCCCGACCCGGCCCATTTTCGTTTGGCCTTTCAAGGAGACGACTGGGATTCCCAATTTGTGAGGGGCGTTTGAGGGTAGCGTTGCCTATATAAGGGGGTAAAACTCCATTTTCTTTTACTTTTCACCGAAGGTAAAAACTTAAACAAAATTGTAGCAGTGAGCAGAGGGTGCCCGATAGAAGTTCTAACAAGCAACTAAGGATTCCTACAAGGTTATTTTTATGGGGAAGGTTTCAGCAAGAAAAAATCTGCTGGGGATTGGTAAAGTTGAAGAAAAAGGGTAGCAGGAAAAGAGAGTTCTCCAGGGAATTTTTTCGGGAGGACAAGGAGTTTTTGGGTTGAGGTTTTACATGATGGAGCACCAGTGGGTATTCCTGCTTGCTGTGGGATTTCTCTTGTGGTTTTACGGAGGTTTCTCGGCATCGGTGGCCTTGCAGAGGTTATTCGAGCTTGGTGGAGTTGCAGAGATTTTCCGATGGATTAACGAAGGTTTTCGAGGATTGTAAGTGGTTTCTCGATGACTTAGGGTAAGTTGCAGAGGTTTTCTTGGAAGGTACGGGAGTTTCGACGAAAACTAAAGGATCCAAGGAAACGAACAGTTACTGAAGGTGGACCATTGTAGGGAAGATGTACGGTTACCTTGTTTGTGTGACCATTAAGGGGTTGTAGAAACTTAGGCCTTGAAAATGAGGAGTCTCGAGAAGCAAACAGTCACGGCAGAGCCAGTGCTAACAGAAGCACAGTCGGTGTTGAGATAGCCGGCGCTATTGGTTAGAAGTGTAACCGGTGTTGACACAGCTGACGTAGAACCTCAAGAAAGCAAACCAATGCTAAGGGTTAGGAGCACAACCGGCGCTGGCCTTTGGAGGACACAGCCAACACTTGCTTCAGTCGACACTCCTCAGTGCATGTGGCTTGCCATGATGCTTACATTCATGCTCGCATGTGGCAGTAAGTTATATGCAGACTTGCGGTGCTCGACGATAAGCTACGTAAGGTGATGTTCATGGGCCGGCAAAGGGTGCTGAATGATGATAATGTATGGCTTGTGATACCCGTTGGAAGCCAAGTCCTCCAACACAACAGTGAAGTCCATGTTATTATGTGGAAGGGCATCCACTGTGAACATGGTATGCTCCCCATCATAGGCCAGTTCCTTGCCAGAGAAGCTTGCTTCGTATGTTTAATACACACGTCGAATGAATCCTACATTGTATGTTTGACTTACACGTCAGATGAGATATCTGGCTTGTATGTTTGATATACACATCGAAAAAACTAAAGCTAACTTCTTCGAGTGGTTTCACTTCATCTTCTAGCTTGTAACCGTCCTCGTATTCGTCAGATGAATTGAAACTTATAACTTCTCCAAGTGGTTTGGCTTCTTCTTCATGGGGTAGGCATTTGTTTTTTGCCTGTAAGCGTCCATTTACCCTCAAATACAAGTGCAATACTACAGGTTTTGGTTTTTTACCGTCCTCTTATCCTCAGATGCAAGAGCAATGCTTTTGGTGTCAGATGTTCTCTTTTCCTCAGATGCAAGAGACTTGCAATCTCCCTAATAATGGGCTTTTCCCTTGTAATTTGTAATTAATTTTTACTGCAATAAAAAGAATCAAAATTTGTTTGGACTATCTCTCACACTTTTTCCATTGGGCATCTTTCCTTTAAATATGCATCAAGGATAATACTTCTTTAGGTATCGCCCACTAATAGAGGGAATTGCCTCCTCCCCCTTAGGATGTGCTAGTATATGGGCTCCATTTGGCGAGACATTTTTTACTATAAAGGGACCTTCCCACTCAGGTTCAAACATCCCTTTACGCTGACCATGCATGACAATAGGCCTTTTGACATCTAGAACTAGATCACCACAGGTGAATGAGCGGACCTTGACGGACTTGTCAAGAGCTCTCTTCACTCTTCCTTGGTTGAGTTCATGGTTCTGCTGAGCCTCTAGCCGCTTTTCATCTAGTGCATCCAATTCTTGATACCGAAGTCTACTCTCTCATCTTTGGTTAGTCCTTGATGAATAGCGACACGTAATGAAGGAATCTGAATTCCCCATAGACCAGGGAATAGGGAGTGGAATAAGTAGCATTTTGTGTAGTAGTACGATAAGCCCGTAGTGTTTCAAGAAGCTTCTCATGCCAGTTCTTCTTTGTCTTTGTTATTGACTTTCTTAAAACATTGCACAAAATCTTATTAAAGGCCTAATCCAAGCCATTCGCTCGAGGGAGGTACATGGCCGAGTACCTCCATTCGAAACCGAATTGGTTAACCAAGCGATCAATGTGATGACTCCTAAATTGAGGATGGTTATCAGATATAATCCGGTCGTGCACTCCGAACCGATTTATGATGTGGTGTCAAAGGAAGTGGGCCACCGTTTTCTCAGGAACTTGCTTAACGGGGACCGCTTCAGCCCACTTAGAGAAATAATCTATTGCAGCTAAAATAAAAACATGGCCCATTGCCGAAGGAGGGTCAATACGATGTCCATACCCCATTTTGAGAAGGGCCATGATGCAACTGTAGGGTGTAAGGGCTTTGGAGGCCAGTGAACAAGGCTTGAGTGTAATTGGCACACTTGGCACTTTATAACAAAGCTTAAGGAATCAGCGATCATGGAAGGCCAATAGTGTCTCAACCTGCATATTCATTAATAGAGCTTAGGACTGGACTGTTGTAGTCCATAGATGCTCGAGTGGACTTCTTCTAACACCATATTTGTTTCTTGGAAGTCCACACATCTAAGAAGAATATCGTCGAATGACCGCCTGAAGAGAGCATCTCCTTCAAGGAGGGTGTACTTGGTAGACATTCGATGTACGTTGTTGCGATCGACACGATCTTTTAGGGGCCTACCATGTTTTAAGAAACTATTGATGGGCTCTCTCCAATCTTCTACCTATTTAATTTTCACACATATTGGGTCAAAGAATTCTGGTTCTAGATTTCGACCCTTAGCTCCTTGACTCCATGCCACTTCTTGTTCAGTCTTAATTACTTCCTTAGCCGATAGAAGCACTCCAAATAGATAAGGAGGAACTCCAGGAAGATATTTCTCTTGTCGTTCGCGTTGACGTCAATTCTTAGTTCAATCTGTCTCCATTCTTCCACCCAAACAAGCGTGGGTCTAGATGTGGACAACTAAATTGTAGCGTCTAGTTTCGCAAGAATGTCAGCCTGTGAGTTTAGCCTTCTGGGGATGTGCCTCAGGGATACATCCTCAAACATGGCCATATATGATTTTACAGTATCTTGATAGGGCTTGAGAGTGTCTTTTCTCATGTCATAGATCCCTTTGTGCTGTTGAATAACCAACTCAGAGTTGCCATAGATTTTGAGCTGCTCCAAGTATAGGTCGAAGGCTATCTTTAACCCGATTATAAGGGCTGATATTCTACCTCGTTATGAGAAACGACTTTGACGAGAGAAAAAGAAAGTGTTAGTATTCCTCCTTTTGGAGTCAGGAATACACTCCGGCTCCTCCTCGATTAGATTGAAAGGCTTCGTCAAAGTACATTTCGCACGCTTGGAGAAGCTCAGCAGAAAATAGTTCTTCATCAGGAAGGTTGCTTGATAAAGGAGATTCTGAGGTACGGGGTGAGCTGCAAGAAAATCAGCTTAGGCTTGGCCCTTGATGGCCTTTTGTTGAATTCCATCAGCAATAATGCCCACTTAGCAAGATGTCCTGACAAGCATGGATGTGTCATGAGAAACTTTACAGGATTAACTTTTGATATAAGTTTCACTTTATGACCAAGTAAGTAATGGCAGAGTTTTTGTACTGCAAAGATCAGAGCTCTATAGGGATAATTCTTCTCAGCCCCCTACATCCTACGACTGTGATAATACAGTGTTGTTTCTTTTCCCTTGTTATTGTTTTGTGCCAACAATGCCCCAAGTGACTCGTCAAGAGTGGTCATGTATAGGATAAGTGGTCTTCCTAACACTGGTGTTGAGAGCACTAGAGGGTTGAGCAAATAATGCTTGATGTCATCAAGGGCTGCCTGACAAGCTTCATCTCAGATGAATGGGGTATCTTTCTTTACATGGTGTGTAAAGGGTTTACAGCGACCTGAGAGGTTCAAGATGAACCTGCGGATGTACGCCAGCTGCCCTTGAAGGGAGCGCAGTTCTCAAAGTGTAGTCGATGATGGCATTTATTGGATTGGCTTGATCTTGCCTGCCTCGATGTCTGAATATGAACCGTAAGAATTTTTTGAAATGCACGCCAAGCAGGTTCATTTTATGTTAATGAAGGTGAAATTGCTTGAATACCTTTTCAAAGTCTCTCATGTGAGCATCCTTCTCTTCGAATTTTACCACCAAGTCATCTACATAACACTCCATCTCTTTGTGCATCATGTGTTTGCAGATGGTCGTCATCGCTCTCTGGTATGTCGCACCAGCATTCTTTAATCCAAAAGGCATCATTGTGTAATAGAAGACCCCTTTCGGAGTTAAGAATGCAGTGGCCTCCTCATCTTCAGGCGCCATCCTTATTTGATTATACTCAGAGTATCCATCCATAAAGGAAAATATTTACAGTGAGTGGTAGAGTCGATGATCATCTTTGTAAATGGCAACGGGAAGTCATCCTTGGGACAAGCGGTACTCAAGTCGTGAAAGTCAATGCACACCCTGATTTGTCCATCCTTCTTCTTGATTAGAAATACATTTGCTAGCCATTTTGGGTACTTGACTTCGCGAATGAAGCCTGCTTGACTGAGTTTCGTAAACTCTGCATCTATCTGCATCTCTCGAGGTCAGGACTAAACCTTCTCAATTTTTGTTTGTCGGGCTTGACAGTCGGATCAATGTCGAGACGGTGAATAGCGACTTAAGGGTCTAGACCAAGCATCTCATGGTAATTCCAAGTGAAGACATCTCAAAGTAGTGAAATTCTCTTTTTCTTTTAGAGACATATTTGCTGAGATAAAATTAGGCCTAGGGTCGGCCTCATCTCTTAGATTTATTTCTTCGAGCTCGTTAGCAGTAGCTTGACCGCCTTCTTCCCAATCTTTTAGGGCTTCTCGTAACTCTTCCTCATTATTTTCTGAGGTATTTTCATCAACTTCAAGTGCAGAGACCCATGACCCTGACATCACTGCTTCCAATAGGGCTTTGGAGTATGTCATGATTTTTGTGCGTTCTCGAACTGAGGGATGACAAGGTCAATCTCAAACGTGGAGAGCCTATCGGGCTGCAAGAGCTTGTCATGAAAATTACAAGGAAATTGAGGTTCAACGATGGTGTTGAGAAAAGCATCCTCGTATGAATCACATGGTATTTGCACGGATGCCTGCAGCGTTTTCCCCAAACTAGCTGATGCTTCATAGACCCTTACCATGTGGTAAGCTTCTTGAGAATAGAAACTTTTCCCTTTTGACACTCTCAATCTCTGCTCAAAGTCAAGCTCGGGGGCCACTGGGTTTTCTTTAGCTGGAGCTGACAAGGCATTAGCAACTGTCAAGAATCCAACTTTCTGTGCCAGTGTCTTTTTCAACTGCTTCCGTTGCGTCCTGCTTATGTTGGAACCTTCAAGTTCCTTGTCGAGAGCCTCAAAATCTGGAAATTTCAAGGTTGTACCTGCAGGAGACATTGGAGAAGAAGGATGAGAAGCAGTAGAAGAAGAAGGAGAAGGGGGACTTTTAAGGTCATTTCCCTCAATAGACCGATCTGAGCAGCGTTTTACGTCGTCACCAAGGTTGGACATGTGTAGGGGGTCTTTTAGGTCTTTCTCATGCTGAAACCATTGGGAAGTACTTTTAATGTCGTCACCCTCATTGGACGTGTACAGGGGGTCTTATAGATCACTCCCTTGCTCAGACCATTGGGCATTGATTTTAACGTTGTCACCCATATTGGACGTGTGCAGGGGGTCTTTTAGGTCTTTCCCTCACTCAGACCATTGGGGAGGGCTTTTAACGTCGTCACCCACACTGGACATGTGCAGGGGGTCTTTTAGGTCTTTCTCTTACTCAGACCATTGGGAAGTGCTTTTAACGTATTCACCAACATTGGATGTGCGCATGGGGTCTTTTAGGTCTTTCCCTTAGTCAGACCGTTAGGGAGTGCTTTTAATGTCGTCATCCATATTGGACGTGTGCAAGGGGTCTTTTAGGTCTTTCCCCTGCTTAGACCATTGGGGAGTGCTTTTAACATCGTCACCCACATTGGACGTGCTCTGAGTGGAAGATGGTATGGGAACGTCTTCTTGGCAGGATGAAGAAGGAAGAAGGATCGTGCTAGGGATAAAGTCTAGTAAAGTTGGTTGTGGAGGAAGGGATCTGAGAAATTTCTGCTCAACTGGTGGTTGACAGATATTGTTTCTTCGGCGAGCAGCCCTTGGCACGTGTCTCCTTCTGGTTTTCTGAGGTGGTGCTTGATTCGTATCACTAGGCTTATAAACAGCCCTAGCTTGGCGAACCGCTTCTCGTTTTAAGGACTTGAGTCTGCTTTGCCCGTCGTGGACCATCCATGGCTGGGAAGTCGAGGATTCCGTAGAGTCTTGAGTCATTAATAGGAAAGTCTTGGTTTGGTAGATCCTCTTGCACTGTTGAAACAGTGACTTGGGGATCACTTACTGGGAAGTTATAAAATTACTGACATTCCTGCATTTTCTTTGTGAATATATCATAGAAACTGGTGGATTCCCAGAGGTAGTGGGTCGTTATTTGTTGATACAGCCGCCAACGATCTTCAGTCTCCTTAAAAAGGCCACGGGTTGCCTTGCCTGCTTCAGGGTGATCACGCCTTCCTGAAGAACTATAATGAAGAAGACATAAAGGATACTGAGCATTTCATCTTCCTCTTGGATGGTTACAACATGGGAAGCCTCGACTGCCCCGAAGGACTACCTTAAGTCTTCAACCTTTATCTGACCCTTATGAATCATGGCCTCTATAATTTCTTTCAGCATGTAGCAGTCATCTGTGGGATGATTGATCCTCTGATGGTAAGCACAATAATTCGCTTGAGTATTAAGGCCCGCTTGCTCAGGGAACTTGGCTTCTAGAAGCTGGACCATATTCTGTTCCAATAATAACTAGAACAGTGTAGGGGCACATTCCTTCTCAAATGGTTAGACCTTGTTCCTATGCTTGGCGAAATAATCACGTCGATCAAGGTTGGCTAACAGGGATACTCGGTTGTATGACTGTTGTTGCTTGCTTACCTGGGGAGTTGTCTTCGTTGCGCTCACCCATTTAGAGAGGTGTAGAGTTTGGGAGGGAGCCTTCTTTGTATCAGTACTCCTTTCTGTTAGCTGCCCCATGTGTTGTTTCGAGAGCTAGCATTGCCCCGGTTGTTGGTTGAGCTAACAGACGATTGTCGTGACCTGTCGTTGTGGCGTGATAGATTTTCTATGCAAATTGATTTAAAGAATAATTCTGACAATTAGAGGCCTTGACATGTAGGATGATCTCGGGTCGCATGTTCCGCACACAAGTTTGGACTGCTTCCTTGTCGGGCATAGGATTGGGATGGCGAGAAGCCAAATTTCTCCATCTTGATATGAACTGGTCCACGGGCTCATCGAGGCCTTGAGTCAAGGTGCGAAGTTCAATGGTTTGAGCCTCTCTCTCGACCTCATAGAAGGGCTGATAGAACAATTTCTCCATTTCCTCCCACGTAGGATACCTTTGAAAAGTTGGGACATCAAGGGTCTCAACGAACTGACGAAGAAGAAGTCTCCTTTCAGCCGCTGTTTCTCGACATGGTACCTGCAAGTGGCCAATATGCTGGTTCGGGGACGTGGTTCCGTTGAATAAAGGGAAGTTCCCTTTCTTGTAATCTAAGGGAAACGGGACCTGGTCAATATATGAACGGTAAGGACTTTAATAAGGCATTGCAACCTGTAGCCTTAGAATTTTTCTGTTCTTTAAGCTATGGGTCACCATAGCATCAATGTCTGCCTGAGAGACAGGATGAGGGGGTGAATTATCTTGTGTGCAAGAGGGAGGGGGCTGCCTTGGAGGTGTACCATCAGAGTGATGAGAATTGATCTTATGGTTAGGTGAGTGGCTTGTGGCATCTATACGATCAATGTTTTCCATCATCGCACGCACCATCTCCTCAAATTTGTTCATGCGCTCTTCCTTCGTGTCACCAGGCACTCTTACAACCATCACAATGACGGTTTCTCTATGGAGGTCAGTGTTAGTTGCAACTGCGGGCTTGCAAACTTGATGAGTCGTGCACGGTAAATCAGTCATCAGGGGGTCAGCATGCCCTGACTGGAACCGGCTCTTGTATGCCTATCGCTTGAGGACCGGTTCTTGACGGTCCTAGAACTGTAGTTAACTGGTGGCTGGGTCATCATCCACGACACTAACCATAGTGCAGGGATCATGGCCATCTTCATCAAGTTTCGTCATCTAACGAGGGTAGAAAGGGTTCAGGTGAAGAGGGTTCTCAAAGAGGGTTGCCCTGACCGCCTTGGTCATTTTTTGGGTCATAATTCACGGACCTCTATCACGTTTAGCCTTGAGGTCTTGATGGACCTCACTCCAAAACTGCGATCTGGGTTGTGGCTGGTCAGCTCTTCTTGCACAAGAGAGAGTTGTCTCCATCAGGTGCGGCAATGGATGAGGGCCAGGGATTGGAGTCATCTTGGGCCGAGGAGGATGAAGGACTCGATCTTCCATCATGTCATTACCCCAAGCTCTCTTGTGGGCTCCAGAGACAAGATCAAAGTGACGAGGCTGGTTTAGGATGGTCCTCTTAGAGAAAACATTCGGGTACTAAGGTTAAAGGTGCTTGCTCGAAGAAGGAGGAGCAGGGTTGACTCATGAGGAGGCCTGAGTCGAGGGCGAGGGGACGTCTGTGATGGCGACTCATATGCGCCCCTTGAAGAGGGAACACAGGTGACTTGGGGGTCTACCCGGGCTTGAGCAAGTGGTATGGTCTTAGGAGGTGGAGAATTGCAAGCAAGTGTCTATAAGAGAATAGGTGGATACCTGCCCCTTCCAAGGTGTGCATGTGTGTGCAGAGTAGGAGGACGAGAAGATCGTCTCCTGTGTACTCGGGTTAACGCAACGATGGTGTTGGCCCAAGCAGTGAGATGCATGTGATCAGCGTGCGTAGGACCCGACCTTAGAAGGTCTGATCTTGGATGCTGACTCGAGGTAGCACAAGGGCTGCCCCGAGGTGTGGCTCGAGTGGGTGGGCCATGAGCCTTGTGGTGTTGGAGAGGGGTGGAGACCGTAAGGCTTCCTCCCAGATGTGTTGAGCCTCTAGGAATAGAGACTGGTGGTGCAGCAATGTTGGGGGTAGCCTTGCAGTTACCCACAGAAGCAATGGCAACTTTCTTGTCATTTGCAAAAAGGGACTGGGCACCCTTCTGGCATACCTTGCGAATACGACTGACAAGTGAGTTGCTAGTGGATGGGTGCATGTTGCGAGCGGTGGCGTGTGCGCCACCTATGCAAGGTGTCTTGTTGGAGGTTCCACAAGAGCGTGGAGATGGGGAGTGAGGGACCTTTAAGTCCTGCCTCACACCGGTCCAGGTTAAGACTTGGGAGTTAGACAAGGGGTCATTGCTCAAAAGGATGGTTCGGGATGAAGTTGGAGGAACTGGTTCCCTAGAGACAGTAGCGAAATTAACCATTGAAGTGTGGTAACCATTGAATTAAATTAACCATTGAAGTGTGGTACAAAAAATAAGAGGATTGCAGGTTAAGAAAGGCGATTATGAACCAGCTAAAACAGCTGGGGGGCTTTCCTCGTTATCTGAGAGGGCACCCACATGAGCTAGCCTGAGTAAGTCCCGAACCCACCTTCAATTCCCCTCTCATCGATTGGTATACCTGCCCTTGCTCTCGAGAAAGGATCCGAGAGAGCGATCTCGAATTTCAAGTTCATCAGAAACCCGAGATACGTGCTGCCATATCATTTAGATTCAGAAGGTGAGATCGAGGCACATAACCAGTCCTTCATAATTGTCAAGGGCTGGCTTAATTCCCCCTCGGACTTTCAATTGATCAATAAAGTTCGTGTTTCTTTTTTGAATTCGTGGGTGCATCTTGGTGAGAGAGAGGAGAGAGAAGAAAAGGCTCGATACCCTTCGATAAGGTAATTTTCTCTTTCCGCTCACCTCTATGTCTTTCTCTCTCTTTCTTTCTCTCTGTTTATCTTCCCTCTTCTTTTCTCAGATTTTCTCTCTTCGTCTCCGTGAACATGCACAGTTATGGCAGAGCCATTCATGTCATCTTCTTCCTTCTCTTTTTCTAACTCACACTACGATGATAGCATTGTGTGTGTCTCATTTCCGCTCTTTCTTCTTCTTCTCGATCATTCTCTTTGATCCTCTCTGACTGAATGTGCATGGCGATGACAGCGCCATGCACAAACTCTCTCTCTATTTTCTCTTTCTCACACAAATGTTGATGGCAACGCCGAGTGGCGGGCCTGGCCTCTGTCCAAATTTCCCCTTTCTTATGAGGTGCATGGCAATGCTGATTGCCATATATGACATTATTTCTGTCTCCTATTTCTCTGTCATGGACGATAAAAGTCTATCGCGTCATGCTTTTCTCTCTCTTCTTTCTCTCTTCTCGTCTCTCTCTTCTTTCTCTCTTTTCTTTTCTCTCATCTTTCTCTCTTCATTTTATCCCTTCTCTTCTCTCTCATATCTTTTATCTTCTTCTCTCTCTCTTTCTCTCTCTACCTTTCTTATACCTTATCTCCGTCTTTCATCTTCTTCTTCCTCTCTTATTTGACCAAGGGAAAAGTCTAGCACTATCACGGTAGTCTCGTTGTCGATCAGTATTGTTGTCGTGCCGAACTGAATTATCGTGCCCATCTGGTTGCCACGTTGAACTAGCCGTTGTGCCAAGCTGGTCGGTGTTAGTGTCCTATCATAAAGTAGTATTGCCGCCGTGCTGGTCACGTTATCGTGCCCGTCTTGCTACCACGTCAAGCCAATCATCATGTCAATCTAGCCATTGTGCTAGACTAGTCACCCAGTTAAATGTCTCTTTCTTTCCTTCTTCTCCTCTCTTTTTCCTTCTCCCAACCCTCATCTCATCATTTCTTCTCTTTTCTCCTTCGAATATGCACGCCCTGTGTACAGTCACCCACAGACATGGTGGGGTCACTCGGCCCACTTGTCATGTAATATTAACCATGTATGTGTGATTATAAAAATAGGAGAATACAAGCCATGTGAGGTGATTCCTAACCAATCATGGAACTGGGGGGATTCTTCGTGATCTAAGACGGCGGCCATGTGAGCAAGCCCGAGTAAGTCCCGAACCCACCTTAAATTCTTCTCTCATCGATTGGTTTATCTGCCCTTTCTCCTGAGCGAGGTTCCTGAGATAGAGATCTCAAAGTCTCGGATTCCCTCGAAACCCAAGATGCGTGCTGCCAGATCATTCGGATTCGGAGGGTGAGATCGAGGAACCTAACCAGCTTGGCGACTCCACTAGGGACTTACTACCCCTTCGTCGGATCGTCCTTGTTTGGCTAGTTTCTCCTTAGTTTTTTTTGTTTTCACACACCACATGGCTTATGAGTTCTCTTTTATCCGAATCGAGGATTTTCTGATCACTGCATTGACCAACTTCCCCTAAGAACAAGTTCCTCGAACTTCGTTCTACCCTGTGTCTAGATCCCAAGTCTTAACCCAGATAAGTGTGAGGAAGGACTTAAAGGTCCCTAACTCCTCATCTCTTTGCCCTAGTAGAACTTTCACTAAGGCACCCTACATTGGTAGCACGTCTGCTGCCTCTCACAGCATGCACCCAGTCACCGGCAAGTCACTTGTTGGTCGTATTGCCAAGGTACACCGAAGGCTACCTAGTCTCTTTCTACAAACGGCAAGGACATTGCCATTGCATCTGTGGGTCACCGTAAAGCCACCCTCCCTATTCCTGCACCACCTCGAGTCTCTATGATTAGAGACTCAACACAACAAGGAGGAGACTCTGTGGCCTCCACCTCATGCACACACACTAAGGCTCGTGGGTCATCTACTCAAGTCAACCTCGGGGCAGCCCTTGTGTTACCTCGAGTAAGTGTTCAAGATCAAGCCCCCTTAGGCCGAAACCTGTGCGCATGCATATGCATCTCACTACTTGGGGCAATGCCATTGCTACTCCAACCTAAGCACACGGGAGACGACCACTTCATCCTTCCACTCAGAACACACTTGTGCTCCCTGTAAGGGGCAGGCTCCCACCTGTTCCCTTACAGACACATGCTCAGAGTTCTTGACCTCCTAAGGCCAGAACACCTGTTCGAGACCGAGCTGACCCCAAAATCACCCAGAATGCTACTTCAAGGGCCATACATGTGCCACCTTCCGAGACCACTGCTTGCTCTCGACCCGGACATCGTCGAGAGCCGCTCCCCTCTTCTTTCACCCTTTCTCCTTCCTACGAAAACCTCAAGACCTGGTACTCGAAGGTTTTCTCTCAGAGTACCACCACCCTCAGCCTGCCTCATTAGGCATGTTATGCCTTTGGTGCCCACAAAGGAGCTAGGGACAAAGGCCTGATGGTCGATGAAGTTCTTCAACTTCCGAGGCAGCAGCCCAAGCTAGGCCCCATCCAAGGTTCACATTTGCTACCCCATCTTATGAATACCACCCTCTCATGCTCTAAGAAGGCAGGTAAACCTTAACCCCAATCTCAGATTTGGAGATAGGTTTATCGCAGTCTAAAGCTCAAGCAAGACAAAGGACTGCTGATTCTAATTAAGGAGCTAACCAGAAAAGTCAGGGCACCTCGCTCCAAGGGTCTCCTCCCTCAAAACATCTTTTACCCTCCTCGAATCACAGAGACTGAAGAAGAGGTGCAAGAATCCTGCCCCGTGATCAGCATCATAGAAGATGCCCAACAGCCACGGTCCCAAGACTGTTAAGAACTAGTCCTCACGCGGTCTGCATATAAGACTCGAGTCCAGTCGGAACATGCTGATGCCATGCTGACCGATTCACCACGTGTGACCCACCAACCTCGAAAGACCTCAAATGCACTTAAAGCTGACCTCCCTGGATAATCGGTCAGTGTAATGATTGTAAACGAACCTGGCAACTCCCAAGAAGCTCGCATGGAAATGTTTGAACAGACAGTGCAAGCAATGACGGAAAAAAATTGATCGCGTGGAGGTCGTGTGTCACTTGGCTAACCATGAGGTCAACTCCCGTCATTCTGATGATACACTTCAATGGCAACCTCCTCCTCCTGCCTCACAAGAAAATTCTTTCCCTCACCCCATCTCATAGACAGACATCGATGCGATGGTGACTCACAGCTTAAAGAACAGACAAATCCTGAGAATACAGGGTGCAACACTTTATCAAAAGTCGTACCCTTCAAACATTGATCGCATGTCGTTTCCCTCAGACTACAGGAAAGGGAAGTTCCTCAGTTCAATGGTACCACATCTCCGCACCAGCATATTTCCCACTTCCTGGTGGCATGTTGAGAGATAGCAGTTGATGGGAGACTCCTACTCCATCAGTTCATTGAAACCTTTGATGGCTCTGCTTTTCAGTGGTATGCTCGGCTTCCCCCAAACTCAATACATACTTGGGAGAAAATGGAGAAACTGTTCCACCAGCGCTTCTATGAGCTTGAGAGAGAGGTTGAAAATATCAAGGTTTTCATCATGACCCAAGATCCAAATGAACCCGTAGATCAATTCATAGCAAGGTGGAGAGATTTGGTCACTCGTCTTCCCAATCCCATGCCTGAGAAGGAAGCATTTCAGACATGTGTGAGAAACCTGCATCTTGATATTGCTCTACATGTTGAGGCCTCCACATGTTGAGGCCTCCAATTCGACCTCCATGTCAGAGCTGATCTCTAAATCAATTTGCATAGAGAGTTTTTCATGCCACCTTGGTGGGTCAGGACAACAATCTTCAAGCTTGGGAAACGACCGGGGCAATGGTAGTTCTTGAGCAAAAAGGGGTAACTAGTGCAGCTGTTATCATCAATGAACCAAAGACGGTCGCCTCTCGGACTTTTCACCTCTCTAAAGGGGAAAGCACAATAAAGACAGGCAAACAACAACCTTCATACAATCG
Source organism: Amborella trichopoda (assembly GCF_000471905.2). Next base: position 319,159 of record NW_006494865.1, read on the forward strand.
AGTACCCCCACCTACAAACCTTAACTAAGATGACTATTGGACTAGGCATCAGAACAAGGTTTATGATCGTGAAAAGGAATGGGTTCCCGCGCTGCTTCGACTATTGCTAGAACAGAACATGATTGAGCTGCCCGAGATCAAGATTCTCGATCAAGCTGGTCTCAATATGCATTCAAGATACTGCATCGAAGGGTAAACCACTCCATAGAAGAATGTTACACACTTAAAGATCTCATTGAGGCTCTGATCCAAAAGGGTCAGATCATGCTCGAAGAACTGAATAAAGCATTCGGGGTAGCAAAAGCATCCCACGCAGTGACAGTTCAAGAGGAAGATGATGCACACAGCGTCCTTCATGCATTGTTTGCCATGATGCTTCAAGAAGGCCTCATCACGTCGAAACCAACAAGACAACCCAAGCACCAGACTCAAGGAGCCAAGGGTTTTTGGTGTCCATATCATCAGATATCGGGGCATGATCGGAGTAAATGCTCTGGCTTCCACGAGCTAGTAGCGAAGAAAATGCAGAGAGTCCAAGAAGTTGGTGACATGCCAGATAGAGATCCCCAAGTCTCTCCTCCAATTGTACAAGAGAACCCCTTGACTCAAGACCCGGTAAATGAAAATTCGGACCCTCTTCTAGCCTTGTTTGAGGCGATGCTCCAACAAGGGCTCATCACTCCTAAGCCGACAAGGCAGCCCAAACACCTTTCCCAAGGAACAGAGAATCACTGATGCCCATGCCATCAGATATTGGGGCAAGAGTTGAACAAATGTTATGGGTTCAAAGCTGTGGTTGCGGAAAAAGTCCAGGCAGGTCACATTGCTTATGCTGAATGCCCACAAATCTATACTTCCACTTAAGAGAGTGTCTCAGTACAAGACTCCCATGATGAAGTCTCTGATTCCGTTGAACCCTCGACATGCCAGCCACGGAAAGTCCATCATTGGCTGAGCAGGCTCAAGTCTTTAAAGCGACCAACGATATTTTAAGCTAGGGCTATTCACAAACCTAGCAAAGTGGACCAAGCACCTCCAAAGGTGACTAAAAGAGGACGAGCACCAAGGGCTACTCACAGGAAGAACAAGTTTCCACAGCCACCGGTCAAGCAAGAATTGTTCAGGCCTCTTCCTCCCTTGCCAACTTTAAAAGACTTCATCCCGATCGCCACCGACCTCATTCCTTCGTCTCATCAAGAGCATACCCCTGAGTTATCTGTTACTTAGGGCACATCCAATAAGGGTGATGACATTAAAAGCACTCCCTAATGGTCCAGATAGGGGAAAGACTAAAAAGACTCCCTGCACACGTCTGATTTAGGTGATGACGCAAAACAGTTTTCCAGATCGATCGAATGAGGGGAACGACCTTAAAATTCCCTCACCCACTGACCCTTCTCCTCCTTTCTCTTCTTCTTCATCTTCTTACCTTTCCTCTTCTATGTTTCCTACAGGTACAACATTAAAATGTCCAGACTTCGAGGCTCTTGATAGAGAACTTGAAGGAATCAATATAAGCAGGACGCATCGGCGGCGGTTGAAAAATACGTTAGCCTAGGCAGCTACAGTGTTAACAGTTGCGGACGCCTTGGCAGCTCATGCCAAGTAAGAGCCATCCTCTTCTACCGAGAAGCACAAGAAGTCAAAGTCAAAGAAACCCTAGTGGCCTCCTGAGCTTGACTTTGTGAAGAGACTGAGAAAATCAAGAGGGCAGAGCTTCTATTCTCTGGAGGCTTGCCATATGGTATAGGTTTATGAAGTACCAGCTAGCACAAGGCAAACATTGAAGACGCCCGTGCAAAGACCAAGCGCTTCAAATGAGGGTGCCTCTGGCCCCGCAATTGTTGAATCTCAACTTCCTTGTAAATTTCAAATCAAACCCTTGCAGCCTGATATGTCTTCCATATTCGAGGTTGACCCTTCTATGCCTCAGTTCGAGAAAGGTGCAGAAATCATGACCTACGCCATAACTCAATTGGAAGCGGAGATGTTAGGATCATGGGTCTCTACACTTGCGGCTAGAAGACGTCTGAAGCCAATGATTACGAGTTGCAAGAGGCCCTGGAAGATTGGGACGAACGTTGTCAAGCAACAACAGACAAACTTAAGGAGATAAATCTAAAGAATGAGGCTGACCTCAAGCCAACTTTCATATTGACAAATATGTCTCCAAAAAGAAAGAAAATATCACTACCTTCTTGTGAGGAAACTGAGACGTCTTTACCTGACATTGAGATGCCTGGTTTAGACCGTAGTGTCGAGGTTCACCATCTTGGCATTGATCCAACTGTCAAATCTGACCGCGAAATGCAGATAGATGCCGAGGTGACTAAACTCAGACAAGCAGGCTTCATTCGTGAAGACAAGTAACCAAAGTGGCTGGAAAATGTTGTTCCAGACAAGAAGAAAAATTGTCAAATCAGGGTCTGCATTGACTTTCGTGACCTGAATACCGCTTGCCCAAAGGATGACTTCCGTTGCCATTCACGGAGATGCTCATTGATTCTACCACTCACTATCAAATCTTCTCCTTCATGGATGGATACTCCGGGTATAATCAGATACGGATGGCACAAGAAGATGAGGAAGCCACTGTGTTCTTAACTCCAAAAGGGGTGTTCTACTACACAATATTGCCTTTTGGAATGAAGAAAGATGGTGCCACATATCAGAGAGCGATGACAACCATCTTCAGCGATATGATGCGCAAGGAGGTCGATTGTTATGTAGATGACTTGGTGGTAAATCTGATGAGAAAGATGCTCATACGAGAGACCTTGAAAAGGTGTTCGAGTGGTTACGCCTTCATCAGCTTAAAATGAACCCGCTGAAATGCGCTCTTAGTGTGCGTTTCAGAAAGTTCTTGGGGTTCATTGTTAACAGTGAGGGCTGAAAGTTGAGCTAATCAAGATCAAGGAAATCTAAGAAATATCGTCACCAATTACACCGCGAGAGCTGCGTTCTCTTCAAGGGTAGTTGACGTACATCTGCAGGTTCATCTCAAACCTCTTAGGTCGCTATAAACCCTTTACGCACCTGTTAAAGAAAGATACCCCATTCATCTGGGATGAAGTATGTCAGGAAACCCTTGATGACATCAAGCATTATTTGCTCCACCCTCCAGTGCTCTCTACATAGGTATTGAGAAGACCTTTCATTCTGTATGAGACCACTCTGGACATGTCACTCGGGCTATTGTTGGTGCAAAACAATGACGAAGGGAAAGAAACCACACTGTACTATCTCAGTTGCAGGATGCATGAGGCCAAGAAGAATTATCCCCCTATAGAGAAGATGTTCTTGGCCCAATCTTCACAAAACAAAAGCTCCGCTACTACTTGCTCGGTCATGAAGTAAAACTTATATCAAAGGCAGATCCTGTAAAGTTTCTCATGACACGCCCATGCTTGTCAAGACGTCTTACTAAGTGGACATTATTGCCGATGGAATTTGACATCACATATGTCCTAGAAAAGGCCATCACGGTCCAAGGTTTGGCTAAATTTCTCGTACCTCACCCCTCACCCCTCATCATGCTTTTACTGGTAAACGTGTTGATGCTAAGTTCTCTTACCCGTGGGAGGTTTTTCACATCAAGAATGGCCTCAGAAAGCTGGGCCACGAAGCTAAAAGCAAAGGTTTTACTGTTGTGTGAAAGTAACTGAGGAGCAGTGCTACAGCCAACTAAAAAAGACAAGGCTATCGCCGACTGCGTAAATAAAGACTGGCGCCGGCATCCTTTCTACAAACACTAAGTCACGAAGCCACTACCGTTTAGGTTCCCAAGGCATAGCACTGGCTGCGTTAGCAAGGGCGTATCGTCGGCTGGTTGCTTAAAGCTTAACGATGGTTGCATTTGTTGAGACTATCGACGTCTGCCCACTAAAGTGGTGGCGTCGTGCGTCGACCAAGGTACATTGCCGTCGCCCGACCAAGAGGCTATTGTCGACTACTGACTCAAGATGCAGTGCCATGTGCCAACCGAAGGAGTTATGTTGTGAAGGGCTAATGCCGGTTTGCATGTGCCACACGTGTCACCTCGAGCCCTGGGAGTACTGCTTGACAACTGCCACCACGACACGATCTATCACACATTTCGCCCATGTGGAATGACAGTCGTTCACCCCGCAACTGTCTGCCTTCCTAAAACTGTTTGCTTTCTCCTTGACCCTTTGGTTTCTCGTTGGAAACCAGTTCTACTTGGAAGGAAAATACTTATGCTCGTCGTTGTTACTCTCCCACTACTCCCTGGTGATGGAAAACCATCGGGAACCATCAAAAGTTCACGAAAATGTTCGGCGGCCCTCTCCTGCCTCTTTCCCCAACATTCCGGTGACTAAGAACCTCTGTCGAAATACCTCTACAACCCACCGACATTCTCCAATATTCACCTGAACCTTCCATTCCTTAGCGAAAACCTCGGTGTTCCCCGATAAGCTCCTGCAGTTACCCTGTCAAAGCTGTTAAACTTGCAAGAATACCTACGCACTCGCTGGAAGTTCTCACCGGAAGTCTCTTCTCTCTCACTGTTAAACTGTCACTATTTTACCTTCGATAAAACAGTAAAAATGGGGTCTTCCCCCTTATATAGGAGACGGTTCCCCAAGGTACCCCTCACAAAGCAAGAATACCAGACAGATCCTTGCAGGCCCAATGTCAATGGGCCACATTGGGTCGGGCTTAGGCCCAAGGTCGGAACAGACGCTTACTACCGCTTGTGCAATGCCGAGCATCGACCTTCAGACGGGTCGGATTGAACCGGGCCCAAGCCCGAGGCCCGAAGGAAGGCTAAATGATGACTGTGTTCTATATCGCCAAGCGTGACTAACGTCGCGTGCGACCAACATTGCGTGTACTAGCGCCATGCGCACCAGTACTACTGCCACCCGTGAGCATTCCCATGCATACCAGCGTCGCTTGTACTAGTGCTATGCGCCAATGACTATCACCACATTTGTTGTTGCTGTCCATGGCTAGTGTCATGCATCCCTAAACTTGATCATCACTGCGAATATTGTCATCCCTAATGGAGTCAAGAGCAAGTCACTATCCCTCATCCCCAGTAGGAACTATGACCGTATTATAGCCCATTGATCCCTAGCGGAGTTAAAGTCGTGGTTACCTCTTCAATCCCCAATGGGTCAGTCTCACATCAATCTATCATATCCCCAAGACTCGAGTTACCTTCCATGAGCCTATTCCCCATGGAGTTATATCTTTCACCTTAAGGAGTCATACTTGTACCCTAATCCTCAGTGAAGTCTGCTTCCCATTTAAAACCCCTATTATCATTTTACCCCTAGGGAGTCAAATCATGATCCACAGACCTATCCCCCATCGAGTTTCACCTATTAGGGGACCCACACCATGCCCTGTGTTGCATGAACTTAAACTGCACAGCTGTGGTCCGTGCTGCATGACCTTAAACTGCACAATCTTTGTCCATGTTGCATGACCTTAAACTGCACAGCCTCAGCCCATGTTGCATGACTTTAAATTGCATAGCCTTAGTCTAGGTGCATGACCCTAAACTGCATGGTCTAAACTATATAACCTTAAACTGTAGCAAAGGTCTAGTTGCACCACCTTAAAACTGCATGGTCCATGCTCTATGACCTCAAAATGCAAAGCCATAGTCCAAGCTATATTACCTTAAACCATAGTGTACATCCTAGCCGCATGACATTAAAAGGGTTCGCACCAAGGTCCAAACTACATGACCTTAAACTGTAGCGGAGGTCCAGTTGCACGACCTTATATTGTATGGTCCTTGTTGCATGACTCTAAACTGCATAACCACGGTCCAAGCTATATGACCTTAAACTATAGTGCACGTCTTGGCTGCATGACGATAAACTGCTCTGCACAGGTCTAGGAGGCATGATATTTAACACGCCTCTACACACGTGCACACCCCCTTTACGTGCAGTTTCATGCATGTCTTCCCTAACCGACCCATTCGTGTGCGCGCACCACCTTCATTATCTCCCCAGTGAGTCCATTCATTTCATCATGCTTCATCATTCCTTAGAGAATCATACCCATTCTCACAAAATGGTGATTCATCGCACCATCCATACTTATCTTCAGCTAGTGGATCACCAATTTCCACCTTCCATCCATACATCATCCATCATTCATAGGTAGCCTCGTGCCATCCCCCCAAAGTGAGTCAAAACCACCACCATACTCACTTCATGACCTCAATAGGCTGTCATCCATCTCCACTATGGTCCAGTTGTATAACCTTAAACTATAATACACATCCTGGCCACATGGGCTCCGCACAGGTTCTGAAGGTATGAGCTTAAACACGCCTTCACAAAAGTAATAGGCATGGTGTATACATGAATAAGGGAATGCCATGAGTAAAAACAGATGGGCATGATCATGAAACCATGAGTAAAAGAGTTTCATGAATAAAAACTTGGGAACAGTGAAAACCCCAAAGGGCACCGTGCGTAAAAATGAAACAAAAAGGGTGGACATAGCCAAAAATTTCATGGGTAAAAGAGCCCCAAATAAAAAGGAAGTTGGTGAAAACCATCTCTACGGCACCGCTTCCTAGTCTAAGTGAAAATCTGTAATAGACCTTAGACCCATAATAGGTTGATGCAACATTCGCCTCAACAAGCAGCTTCATCTCACATTTTCAAGAGAAAAATCCCTGGTGTCACAATACCAGGACCCAAAAATACGTGCATCAAGCAAGATTCTGACAGTATGAGTCCATTTACAAAAAGGCCTCAAAAGACAAAAGACTCGCCAAGAATGCAAGACAAGTCTCATAAGGAAGAGCATTATTCCCACGAGGTCACAAACACTCTCCAAAATGCCAAAGACGCCCCAAGAAGGCCAAGTCTACGTGAGGTATCCTGCTCAACTGAGTACAATCTAGTGTACCACGTAGACGGACGCCAACCAAAGGCCCTTCAGTGGAGCTCCAACAACCAAATCAAACACACTACCAAATGTCAGAGACACCCCAAGAAGGCCAAATCCAACCAGAACTTGGACCTGTTATGCTAACAAAACTATAAGGAATGGGCTAGGGCTATACCCACAACTGGTCACCTCAATAAACTGAGGTACCCTGCCCAACCGAATACAATCTGGTGCACCACACAGATGGACACCAACCAAAGGCCCTTCAACACACCATCCACAACAATAAAACTAAGACCAAAATGGGAAAAATGCCCTTCAGCATGGCACTCGAACGCCAAACGGGCTTGATTCTAACTAACGAGGTTCGTACAAAATCCTCAGCTGTCAAAATCACAATTAGTCCCTTGAGGTGAGGACTTCGAGAGGATCTCTAAAAAAAGTCTCTTCTCCCCATAAAGTATCCATAGATGGACTTGTACATTGCATCCAAATGTCTGAGCATCCTAGTTGCAGCATTGCATAAATATCCTCGACATTCACGTGGTCATGTGGCTAGGAAGAAAAAAGTAATAAAACCGAAGGAAATTTTTTTAATGTTGTCCTTCTTACTTCTCTCGAAGCACAAAAATCGACGGGGAAAGCTTTCTGAAGACATTTTTAAGTTCCTTGGTACCTGATGAGGAAATAAAAGAGAAGCCGGTCAATAAAGCCTTGACATACAGTGAAATTCTTGACAACCTCAGAATTGCCCCAGAATGGGTGGAAATCTTCCTAAGCACTTCAAAAGGCCACCTGCCAAGTTCTTTCGCAATCAAACATGTTTAAGGTAATGCAGACAAAGAAGCAATATTTGAAAAATCAATCTCTCGTACCCTTAAACGAACCCCATTACCAGATCTCTATTTTTGACGCATCAAATTTCTTTGGGACGATCTCTATTGAATCTAGCATGCTCGAAAACCCCTATAAGTCAAGTTTAGGTTTAATAAGGCACTCCAACACAAAGTTATGAGTAAAATACCAAAAAGGGGTAGGCCACAAACTATTCCCATGTGGCCTGTCTTGAACCAATCACCATTAAAGGTGACTATTTTTACAGTCTTATAAAGTGAATTTTGAGAGCCATATCTCACTCGTCCCTAGTCGGATCATGCTCAAATTTTGTGAGCATGTTCATCTCGTCAAGACGAACGTTTTGATATGTGGCACGCTCCGTGACGACGCCTGAATAATGATAAAAGAGAGAGAGAAGTTGTCGATCCATAAAAAAAGTTACAAGAAAATCAACAGCGACACACCTCGCTTGAGCGGCCTAATCATGACGCTCGTACATTGGATTGACATAAGAAAAGTTCCATCATGTGCTTAAGGTCTAGGGGTATCTCTAGTCTAAACCACGTACATGATGAATGGTCGGATTTCGTACTCGAAGGCAATAAAGTGACTATAAATTTTGGCACGTATTCCAAATTCTGGCAAATTCAAATGTTACGAAATCTTCGTCTGAGCACGAAATCAAGCTGCATTTTTTTCCAAGAGATCGTGATTGGTTAGGTGCCTTGATCTCATCCTCTGGCTCCCTGGGGGCTTGGACGACTAGTGTCTCAAGTTTTGGAGAACACCCGGGACGTTCGTGAGATCGCTCTCTCAAAAATTTCATTCGAAAACGAGGGCAGGTGTTACCAACCGGTGAGAGAGGAATTTAAAAGGTGGGTTCAGGACTTACTCAGGTTGACTCATGTTGGCTCCCTCTTAGATCACGAAGAAAGTCCTCCCAGTAATGAAACTGGTTCGAAATTGCCTCCCTTGGCTTATACTCTTCGTAATTTCTACTTTCTACAATCACACACATATATGGCGAAGGTTATGAGACAGGGGCTCAGATCTGACCCTTTTCCTCTCTGATTAACGTATTCAAGCATGCGCATCCAAGCAAAAGAAAGAAAGATTGGGGGGAAGGAAGAAATTGACCAAGTAAGAAGGTAAGGGCAGTGACTAAACCGATGAATAATTGACATAACGTGCTGGTAAAACGGGCTCGATAACTGAGACAGCCCCACGCGATTGCTACTAGACATTATTACCGATATCAATTAGCTTAGCACGATGGGCAGTCAGTCGTGGTAATAAAGCGAGTTAAGCGAACCTGGCGTGACAACATTATAGTCAGACGTCAAGACTGCCATGAGATGTTAACCTCAATCCCTCTTGGCATAACAAGAGAACAGCTGAGGAATGGATACAGAGAGAAAGGCGATAGACAGAAGGAGAGAGAAGAAGGAAGAGGAGATGCAATCAATGTTAGACATCGCCGACTGTTTCAGGAGATAAGAGAGAGAGGAAGCAGTCGACGGTAAGCTTCACTGACTGTGTCAAATGGGAAGAGAGGAAGGGAGCCAATTGGAGCTTAGTCTCGCCAACTGACAGAAGAAAAGAGGGAAAACAAGTTGGAGCTAAGCCTTGCCGACTGATAGAAGAAGAGGGAGAAGACCTACTTGGCACTAGGCTTCGTCAACTGGTAGAGAGAGAAAAGACAACCGGCACTAGGCCTAACCGACTGGTAGAAGAAGAGAGAGGAGACTAACCCGATGCTAGGCCTCACTGACTGGTAGAGAGAGAAAAGACAATTGAAGCTAGGTCTCGTCAACTGTTAGAAGAGGAGAGAGGAGACCAACCCAACGCTAAGACTCACCGACTGGTAGCGAGAAACGACATCTGGTGCTAGGTCTCACCGATTGATAGATGAAGAGAGAGGAGATCAACCGGTGCTAGGTCTCATCAACTAGTAAAAGAAGAAAGAGGAAACCAATCGGCACTAAGTCTCACCGATTGATAGATGAAGAGAGAGAAAGCCAACCGGTGCTAGGTCTCATTAGTTGAGAGAAGAAGAAAGAGAAGGCCAACCGATGCTAGATCTCGTCAATTCATAAAAGAAGAAAGAGAGCCAATTTGTGCTAGGTCTCAACAGTTGACAGGGAGAGAAGAGAGAAACAGAGAGAGAAAGTTGCTTGGTCAAAGGGTACTAGACCTTTTCTTCTCTTTCCTCTCTCTCTCCAAGACGTACTAATAAGCTCAAGCAAGGAATCAAAATTTTATTGAATCTTCAAAGACTTCACTGAAGACCAAGACTTGGATTGGTCAAAATTAAATCTAATTCCTAAAAATTAAGGTTTAATTAAATTAAAAGAAATTCTACAAATGGCTGCAAAAACATTATTTTGCCCTTGCTTAACAATGTATGGAATTTCAGAACAGTCCTTGTGGCTGCCCAAGAACTTGCGTGATCTGTCGTGGTAGACCTAGGGTTGTTCTGATGCCCGTTTGATCGAAAGATTATTGTTTTCTAGTAGGGATCGATATGGCGATTGTTTTGATACCAACTTCGAGCCATGAATCATGCTTTTGAGTCATGATCACAAGACTTGAAATTTCTTTGAGTCTTGGAAACTTCGGATCGATAGTGCGGTCTTTTCTTAATGTTTTTCTATGATTTCTTCATTGTAGCACACTAAGCATGTCATGACAATCGTATGGCAACAACCAAAACGTGATTTGGGGCACGAATGAAGATTTCACATCTTTTGAGTTTTGGCCGGAATCTAGAATCCAGCAACCAGAATTTCAGTAACTTCGTCGGCTTCGTGCATGAAATCGAACTGTCTATCATGTATGTGGTTCGGTCCAATGATAGCTCTGAACCTTACGCACATAAAGGAATTGGTTTTGTGTCGATCCGTTGTGAGAGCGTCATGATTTGGTTCATCTAGCAAGGCGTGTCACTACTTAAATTTCTGTAATTTCTTCATGGATTGACAACTTCTCTCTAGCTTTTCTCTCTGCTCGAATATTGTCTTCGAGCGTGCGACATATCAAATTGTTCATCTTAATGAGATGAATATGCTCATCAAATTTAGGAGCAATCTGATGTGGAACGAGTAAGTTACGGGCCTTGAAAGTGACTAACCGTGACTGTAAAACAAACACCTTTCATGGTGTTTTGGTGCAGTGAGGTTATACGGGAATAGTGTGCGGCCTCTCCTGTTTCAATGTTTTGCTCATAGCTTTGTTCTGGAGTGTTAGATCAATTTGAAACTTGGTTCATAGGGTTTTTTTACTGTGACGGATCTAATGGTGGTCGTCCCATAGTAATTTGAGACACCAAAAATGTAGCTCCGATTGTAGGATCCGTTTTAGGGAGCTGCTGGTGGCCAATTTTTCGAAAACTGTTTCTTTGTGTTTACTTCCTTAGGCATGTCTGATCGTGTCAAAACTTGGCAAGTGGTCTTTCTAAGTGCTGATGGTGATCTTGAGAAATTCTGGGGCCATTATGAGACTATCAAGAATTTTCCACTATTTCGTAGGCTTTATTGATCTACTTCCTACCAAGGACCAAGGTGATGGAAAATGTTTTCAAACAACTTGTCCCACCAAATGTTGTGCTTCAAGAGAAGCGAGAAGGACAATCATTCAAAAAGTTTCCTTAGACTTTTTCTTTTTTCCTTCCTAGCCACAGCCAAGGAGATTCACGTAATGGTGTAACTGGGCTGCTCAGACGTAGGGATGCATTGTTCGCGGGTCCGTCAGTGGAAAATTTAGGGGGAGAAGAGACTTTTTGGTGATGTTTGTTTGCTGTTGTGTCAGGTTTGCTTTTGACTATCAGAGTTCAACTATTGGTCTTGCCAATCAAGTTCAATCAAGGGCAGGTCTATTAACCGATCCCAAAGGTCGGGTTGTGCTGGCTAGGTGAGCTGAAGTCTCCAGCAGGTTTTTCCCCGTCTTTGTCAGTTTCTGCCTTGGAGGGATGATGACTAGGCTACTTTGTCACCTAGCCTCATGGAGAGGGGTCTCTAAGAGCAAGAGAAGGCATGCACACTCCGTGCATGGGGAGGAGGTCAATAAGAGAAGGAGAAGGCATGTATACTCCATGCATGGCGAGGGGGTCTTGTAAGAGATGGAGAAGGCATGCACACTTCAGGCATGGGGAGGAGGTCTATAAGGGAAGGAGAAGGCATGCACACTTCATGCATGGGGAGGAGGACTTGTAAGAAAAGGAGAAGGCATGTACACATTGTGCATGGGTAGTGGATCTATAAGAGAAGGAGAAGGCATATACACTCCGTGCATGGGGAGGATGTCTTGTAAAAGAAAGAGAAGGCATGCACACTCCGTGCATGGGGAGGGGCTCTATAAGCGAGGGAGAAGGCATGCACACTTCGTGCATGGGGAAAAGGTCTTCTAAGATAAGGAGAAAGCATGCAGACTACATGCATGAGGAGGGGGTCTATAAGAGAAGGAGAAGGCAAGCACACTCCATTCATGGGGAGGAAGTCTTGTAAGAGAAGGAGAAGGCATGCACATTCCGTGCATGAGGAGGTGGTCTTGTAAGAGAAAGAGAAGGAATGCATACTCCATGCATTGGGAGGAGGACTATAAGAGAAGGAAAAGGCATGCACACTCATGCATGGGGAAGGGGTATTGTAAGAGAAGGAAATGGCATGCACACTCCGTGCAGGGGGAGGAGTTCTCGTAAGAGAAGGAGAATGCATGCATACTCCATGCATGGGGAGGAGGTCTTGTAATAGAAGGAGAAGGCATGCATACTCCCTGCATGGGGAGGAGGTCCTTGAAGAAGGGATAATGACTGGGTTACGTTGTCACCTGCCTTTAAAGAAGGATGTAGACTGGGCCACCTGTTCACCCAAGATTGAAGGATGTCAACTGGGCTACCTTTTCACCTAGGACTAAAGAAGGATGTCGACTGAGCTACCTGTTCACCCAAGACTGGAGGAAGACGTCGACTGGGTTATCTATTCACCTATGACTGAAGAAGGATGTCGATTGGGCTACCTACTCATCCAAGACTGGAGAAGGAATGTTCAGGTATGATTTTACCATCTACACCCCATTGGACGTCTTGATGATGAAGGGAGTGTTGGCTCAGGCCTTCTATGGAAGCGAATGTTTCATCAAACAATTTATTTGTCCAAGCGTCCTTTGTAAATTTTTGCTAAAACTTGGGAAGCGACACCGTAAAGATGGTTTTCACCAACTTCTTCTAGTTGTATTTTGGGGCTCTTTTACCCATGACCTTCTGTCCATGTCCACCCTTTTTGTGGGGTTTTCACCGTGCCCGATTTCTATTAACAGAACTCTTTTACTCATGGTTTTGTGACCATGCCTACCTGTCATTTTTACTCATGGCATTTCATTGTTCAGGTATACACCATGCCCATTATTTCTTCTTTTTTTCTTGTGAGGTCGTGTTTACGGTCATGCTTCTAGGAGCCATGCAAAAACATTTAACATCATGCAACCTGGATGTGCACTGTGGTTTAAGGTCATGTAGTTAGACCATAATGGTGATGGATAGCAGTCTATGAAGGGCACTGAGTGAGTATGGTGGTCGTTTGGCTCACTTGGGGAGATGGCTCAAGGCTACCCATGAGAGATGGGTGATGTATGAAATGTGAGTGGACGATGGTGAGCCACTAACTTACAATGAGTATGGGTGACGGAATGGTTCGCCGTTTTGTGAGTATGGGAGAGACTCACTGGGGAATGATGTAGGGTGATGAACTCATGGGGAGGTAATGAAGGTGATGCGAGCACACTAACGGCTAGGTTAGGAAAGGCATGCGTGAAAGTGCACGTAAAGGAATGTGCACTTATGTGGGGGCTAGTTTATGGTCATGCCTCCTTGACATGGGCAAAGCAGTTTATCATCATTCGGCCAAGACGTGTACTATGGTGTAAGGCCATATAGTTGGATCGTGGTTATGCAGTTTTAAAGTCATACAACTAGGGCCATGCAGTTTAACGTCGTCCAACTTGACCTCCGCTATAGTTTAAAGCCATATAGTTCGGACCATGGTGTTGTGCAGTTTAATGCCATGTGACTTGGACGTAGACTGTGGTTTAAGGTCATGGGCTGTGGTGTTCTACAGTTTATCGTCGTGCGATCGGAACGTAGACTATGGTTTAAGGTCATTTAGTTTGGACCACGCAGTTTAAGGTCGTGTAACTTGTCCTCTGCTACAGTTTAAGGTCATATAGTTCGGACCTCAGAGTTTAGGGTCGTGCGTGTAGACCAGGGCTGTGGAATTTAGGCAGAATGGACCGCAGAGTTTAGGGTCATACGTTTAGACCAAGGCTGCTCAGTTTAGGGCCATGCAGCACGGATCGCGGAGTTTAGGGTCGTGCGTCTAGACCAAGGCTGTTCAATTTAGGGTCATGCAGCACGGACCGCGGAGTTTAAGGTTGTGTGTCTAGACCAGGGATGTGCAGTTTAGGGTCGTGAAGCACGGATCGCAGAGTTTAAGGTCATGCATCTAGACCAGGGTTGTGTAGTTTAGGGTCATGCAGCACGGACTCTGGAGTTTAGGGTCGTGCATCTAAACCAGGGCTGTGCAGTATAGGGTCATGCAGCACAAACCGTGGAGTTTAGGGTCGTACGTTTAGACCAGGGCTGCTCAGTTTAGGGTCATGTAGCACGAACCACGAAGTTTAGGGTCGTGCATCTAGACCAATGTTGTGCAGTTTAGGGTCATGTAGAACGGACCGTTATGTGGATCGAAGGTGGAGCTCCATGGGGAATAGGCCTGTGGATGGTAATCTGACTCCCTAAGGATAACAAGGCTAAGATCATTCACAAATTGAGGGCTAGGTGGAAATGGTGACCTGATGAAGGATGATCAGCAGAAGTGGACTTTGTTGTGGTTTTTAAGGGGGTAAGGCACTCTCTGAGGTGAAAGATGAGACGTTATGACCTGTAACCTGACTCCCTGGGGATAAGGTAGCTCATTGTGAAGCTGACCCACTAGGTATTTTTGAAGTAAGAATGACCCCAACTTCACTGATGATGATGGGTTGCAATAAGGGTGTTACTCCTTGTGAGGGACGAGGGACAGCTCCTGACTCCATTGAGGAGGTCACAGTTTAGGTGCAATGGCCTGGGTGCAAGTCCACTAAGGATGACGTGTCCGGGCTTGGTTACGCAACTCCACCGTAGGGCATACACTATTTGAAACACAACCGGAACCATATGTAGCACTAATGGTTTATTGCAAATATTCAACCGGTGCTGAGTTCTCACAACACAACCGACACTAAATTCTCACAACACAACTAGTACTGAGTTCTCTCAACACAACCGACGCTGAGTTCTAACACAACTGGCGTTGTTTAGCTGGCGTAGTGAATGACCCTTGATATCATCTGAAGTCAACTGACGCTAGGGTCGTTTCGGAGACACACTTGGTGTTAAGTCAACCGACACTACGGTTGTATTTGAAAACACACCTGGCGTTAAGTCAACTGATAATAGGTTGTATTTGAAAATACACCCAGCGCTATGTCAACTGGCACTAGGTTGTATTTGAAAACACACCCGGCGCTATGTCAGCTTGCGCTAGATTTGTTTAGAAATTTACCCGACGTTGCATCAACTGGTGCTGAGGATGGATTGATGACAGTTCCTTGAGCCTCGTATTGAATCCCAACCAGGCCCGTTGTCGCTTGGCTTCCCTTAGAAGCAACTGGTATTCCCAGTTTGTGAAGAGCTTTTAAGGGCAGTGTAGTCGATATATGAGGGTAAAACCCTGTTTTTCCCTTATTTTTCACCATGAGTAAAAACTTAAGCAAATTTTCTTTAACCGAGAGGATAGAGTGCTTAGTTGAAGTTTCAGCAAGTAGTGGGACATCAGCAACGGTATCTATAGTGCAGGTTCTTTGGCAGGCAGCAGGATTCTGACAAGGGTTTTGCCGAGAAGACCTTCAACGTGCGTAATTTGCTTAGAATTTGGCAAAATTGCAGAGAAAGTAGCAGGGAAAGGAGGGCTTTCCAAGAATCTTTCTGGGAAGCAAAGGAGGCTCCGGCTATCGTTTTTCTTTCAGGAAGAGGGGTGAAACACATCAGCGAGTATTTACGCACATCTTGAGGGCTTTTTTGTGGTTTTTAAGGGGTTTTCCTACAGTTGTGGAAGTTTTCTAACACTTTTGTGGTGTCGCAGCGGTTTCTTGGCGAGGTTCTGGTGAAGTCCTGACCAAAAAGATAGGCGGGAAATTTTCTATGAGTTTTTGACTATGTGGGAGCAATTTCAGCAGAAGACGAACGGATATTGGAGGTCGGCGGTGTAGCTATAAGAGGTGAAACATTGTGGGGAAGGCGTATGATCGTTGAAGACATGGTGACGGTTGGCCTTCATCCATGGAAAGTGTACGGTAATCAATCACACGTGTGTGAGGTGGTGCCGAAGGATGTGGCAACAGTTGTTGGTCGGCACGACTGTTTTTGAGGTGTCACATCTAGAATTAGTGGCTAGTGTGAGAGATTCACCTTCAGCTGGTGTTGGCCTCAGATAAGCTCAACCGGCGTTGGGGTGATGGCATTCAACCAGCGCTGAGTGTTGAAAGACTCAACTTGCACTAGTTGTTAGCATTCAACCGACGCTGGGTGCTAAAAGGGTCAACCAACGTTAGTTGTTAGTATTCAATTGGTGCTCGATATTGAGACGCTCGACTAGCGCTGAGCATTGAGAAGTTCACTTGGTGCTAAGTGTTTTGAGAGGATCAATCGACACTGAGTGTTGGACAAACTCAACCGACGCTGTTCCAGTTCCTTAGCAAGATTTTAGGAGTGAACCACTAAGTCCTTTGTCATGGCTGGTTCTTCTTACCAAATCATAGATGTGAAGAGGCTCCCAAGGGAAAGGGAAATCGGTGCCCATGATTTTACGGGTGAAGTTTTATCAAGGGGCGAACCTATTTGGCTGACCCGGCCAGTGTAAGAGCCAGAGTGGCCTCTTAGCATCACTTTCATTACTGATCCCGTATGATTTGAAATGCAGGAGGGCAGTGATGGCAATGTCTGTACTGAAGAAGGATGACACTTATTCACTGTATGCATTGGAACATAACTTCTGGGGAGAACTTGCCCACGTTGGGGAAGCTAATGGTCCAGGCGAAGGGATTACTGAGGTGGTCGGCAAAAGGCCTCCAGATTCCGGGAGAGCACCAATACCTGGAGGGATACGCTTCCTAAGCTGTCAAGGTATTAGCTTCGGATGGAAGCGTACTTGAGCGTGCTTCGCTATTAGTGACCGTTCAGTGTTCAGGCAACTACTACGATTGTTGCTCTAATACAGTAAAGGTATTGCTGGATACATGGAGCCATGTGAGAAATACTTGGCATCTTGGTCTTGGCGAAGCAGGAATCTCCTTACTGAATCTTCACCTTAATGGAGGTCTCCTGATGCTCGAGGCTATATATGACGAGTTTGTGCCATCAAACTCAGTCATCTTTGGTTGTGTTCACTTGCGGGGTGAAGAGTCGCCGGCCAGTTTTTCCAAGATCTTTGAGGCCTATCAGTCAATTATCGGCCGATCTAGCAATGGTAGGTTCACCTTTACAGACTGGGTGGAATTCTTTTACGGGGACTATTATGAGGGCGGTCAGGGTACTCCAGGTGTATAAGGGGTATAAGGGGAGGGTAGAGGAGCTTGGAACTTTCGGGGAGCGTTGGCTGCCGGAACATATACGAACTGCTTGGTCCATGTGTCTTGAAATGACAGAGACCAGCAAATACCTGCTACCTCACTTCGTAGGAGAGTCCGAACAACCAAGACATATGCGAACTGGTGGAGAATCACCAGTAAGGGCTATTGGGAGAAGGAGCACCCTTGGAAAGGAGTGAATGGCACTTGGCACAAGGACACCAGGCAAAGGAGGCTGGCATATGCTCCTGCTCCTAGTGAGGTATTCGTCTTGGACAATCCCTCCAATTGGCGGGATTTAGGGATTCCACGAGAGATAGCAGTTGACGAGGCCTCATAAGAGTTCCTTGTGATGAAGACGATGACTAGCAGTGTCTTTGAAAATCTTAGCTCAATCTTTGAATGGGATGAGGGGCGACAAGTCCCTGGTTATGAGGAAGGCTGCCCATTCCCTTTCTACAAAAGGCAAGCAAGTTGTCAATGCTTCTGTGGGTCGTCGTAAGGCTTCCCCACACATTCCTATACCATAACGAGTCTCTATCCCTAGAGGCTCAACATATAAAGGCAGAGACCTTACGGCCTCCAACCCTCACACACACCATATGGAGCGTGGGTCACCCACTCGAGTCACACCTCGAGGCAACCCTTATGTTACCTCGAGTCAACGCCCAAGATCAAACCTCCCAAGGCCAGGTCCTGCACACGCTGCTCACATGCATCTCATTGCTCGAGGTAGCGCCGTCAATGCGTCAACCCGAGTACATAAGAGAGGACCTCCTCATTCTTCTACTCATAAAACGTCCAAACCTAGTGATGACGTAAAAAACTGCCCAGATCGGTCTAATGAGGGAAACGACAGTAAAATTCCTTGACCTTCGAACCTTTCTCCTTCTTCTTCTTCTACTCCTAATCCTTCCTCTTCCTCATATCTTGCGAGTACGATCTTGATATATCCCGACTTCAAGGCTCTAGACAAAGAACGTGAAGGATCAAACATAACCAAGACGCAACGAAAGCGATTGAAGAAGACGTTAGCCAAGAAAGCAAGATTCTTGACAGTTGCTGACGCCCTAGGAGCTCGAGCCAAAGCCTAGCCATCCTCCTCAAAGAAGCATAAAAATTCAAAGCCAAAGAAACCGCAGTGGCCCCCTGAGCCCGACTTTGAGCTGAGACTGAGAGAATCAAGGGGGCAGACTTTTAATCTCAAGAAGCTTGCCGCATGGTACAAGTCTATCAGGCACCCGTGCAAATACCGTATGATCCATATGAAGACACTTCTTCCCCCATGATCGTTGAATCTCAAATCCCCCTTAACATTCAAGATGAGCCCCTGTAGCCCGATTGGCCTTCCATGTTTGAGGTCGACCCTTCTATCCCTCAATTGGAGAAAGGCAAAGAAATCATGAGCTACTCTGGAGCCCTACTCGAAGTCGAGATGTCAGAATCATGGGATTCTGCACTTGAGATTGATGAAAAATCCTCTGGAAACAACGAGGAAGAGTTGCAAGAAGCTTCTTTTATCTCAGCAAACATGTCTTCAGATGAGAAAGAAAATTTCACTACCATCTTGTGAGAAAACCGATACATCTTTGCTTGGCACTACCATGAGATGCTTGGTTTAGATCCTCAAGTTGTCGTTCATCATTTGGGCATCGATCCAACTATCAAACCCATTAACCAAAAGTCAAGGAGGTTCAGGTCTGACCTCGAAATGGAAATAGATGTCGAAGTAACCAAGCTCAAGCAAGCAGGTTTCATTCATGAAGTCTAGTACCAAAAATGGTTGGCAAATGTTGTTCAAGTCAAGAAGAAGAACGGTCAAATTAGGGTTTGCATGGACTTCTGCGATCTCAATACCGCTTGTCCCAAGGATGACTTCCTTTTGCCATTCACTGAGATGCTCATCGACTCAACGGCTCATTGTCACATCTTTTCCTTCATGGATGGGTACTCTGGGAATAACCAAATACGGCTAGCTCATAACGATGAGGAGGCCACTGCATTCTTAATGCTAAAAGGGGGCTTCTATTACATAATGATGCCTTTTGGATTAAAGAATGCTGGTGCCACATACCAGAGAGAGATGACAACCATCTTCAAAGACATGATGCACAAAGAGGTGGAGTGTTATGCAGATGATTTGGTGGTAAACTCCGAAGAGAAATATTCTCACATGAGAGACATTGATAAGGTATTCGAGCGAATACACCTTCATCAACTTAAAATGAACCCACTGAAATGCACCTTTAGCGTGCGATTGGGAATGTTCTTGGGTTTCATTTTCAGACATCGAGGACTTGAAGTTGAGCAATTCAAGATTAAGGCAATCCAAGAAATGTCGTCACCAACTACATTATGAGAAATGCGCTCTCTTCAAGGGTAGCTGACGAACATTCGCCGGTTCATCTCAAATCTTTCAGGTCACTGTAAACCCTTTACACACCTGTTAAAGAAGGATACTCCATTCATCTGGGATGAAGCATGTCAAGCAGCTCTTGATGACATCAAACAATATTTGCTCAACCATCCAATACTCTTGACACCTATGTTAGGAAAACCTCTTATCCAATACGTGATCGCTCTGGATGAGTTACTCGAGACATTGTTAGCACAAAACAATGAAGAGGGAAATCAAATAGAGTTGTACTATCGCAGCTGTGGGCCGAAAAGAATTATCCCCCTATAGAGAAGACGTGCTTGGCCTTAATCTTCGCAGTCCAAAACTCCACCACTACTTACTTGGTCATGAAGTGGAACTTATATCAAAAGCATATCCTGTAAAGTTTCTCATGACACTCCCGTGCCTTTCCGGACTTCTTGCTAAGTGGACATTACTGTTGATGGAATTTGATATCACATATGTCTCACAAAAAGTCATCAAGCGTCAAGCCCTGGCAGATTTTCTTGCAGCACACCCCATGCTGGCAGATTCTCCGTTATCAAGTGACCTCCCTAATGAAGAAGTATGTTGTACTGAACTTGTTCACTCGTGGGAGTTTAACTTCGACGAAGCCTTCCAATCAGATCAAGGAGGTGCCGGAGTGGTCTTCCTAACGCCGAAAGGAGGAAGATTGCCACTTTCTTTCTCTCTCGCCCAGGCTGGTTCTCATAACAAGTCAGAATATCAAGCCCTCATAATCGAGTTGGAGATAGCCTTCAATCTAGACTTGGAGCAGCTCAAGTTCTATGACAACTCTGAGTTGGTTATCAGGAAGCGTAAAGGGATCTGTGATGTGAGAAACGAAACTCTCAAGCCATATCACGATACTGGAAAATTGTATATGGCCCAGTTTGAGGATGTATACCTGAGTCACATCCCCAGGAGGTTAAACTCGCAGGCTGACGCAATTGCAAAACTCGACGCTACAATTCAGTTGTCCCCATCAGGACCAATGCTCATCTAGGTGGCAGAATGGAGACACATTGAACTAAGAACCAAGGTCAACGCGGATGACGAGAGAAATATCTTCCTGGAGTGCCCTCCTTATGTGCAGAAATCGAACTAGTAGAAGATTGGAGGGAACGCCTCACTAGATTTCTAAAACATGGTAGGCTCCTCAAGGACCGTGTCGAACGCAACAGTGTACATCAAATGTATACCAAGTATACCCTCCTTGAAGGAGATACTCTCTTTAAACGGTCATTTGACGGTATTCTTCTGAAATGTCTGGACGTACAAGAAGCAAATAAGGTGTTAGAAGAAGTACACTCAGGCATTTGCGGACTACACCAGTCTGGTCCTAAGCTCTAAGAATGAATATGCAGGTTGGGATACTATTGGCCTATGATGACTGTCGATTCCTTAAACTATGATAAGAAATGTCAAGTGTGCAAGATCCATTCAAGATCATGGCCCTTCTCGTAATGGGGTATGGACATCGTAGGGCCTATTGATCCTCCCTTGGCAATGGGTCTTGTCTTCATTTTAGCCACAACAGATTACTTTTCTAAGTGCGCTGAAGCAGTCCCCCTTAAGCCAGTTCTTGGGACAACAGTCGCCAACTTCATTCAACATAATATTATATATCGGTTTGGGGTCCCTGACCGAATTATCTTCGATAATGGTCCCCAACTTCTGAGCCACCACATCGACACTTGGTCAATCAGTTTGGTTTTGAGTTGAAGTACTTGACTATATATCACCCTCAAGCGAATGGCTTAGCCGAGGCCTTCAATAAGACCTTGTGCAATGTTTTAAGAAAGTAGATATCAAAGATCAAGAAGAACTGGCATGAGAAGCTTCCTGAAGTATTATGGGCTTATCATATTGCTACGAGAACATCTACTGATTCCACTCCTTATTCTTTGGTGTATGGAGGTGAAGTGATTTTACCTCTCGAAATTCAAATCCCTTCACTACGAGTCGTTATTCACCAAGGAATAACCGAAGATGAAAGAGTCAAGCTCCGGTGTCAAGGATTGGATGTGATTGATGAAAAGAGGCTAGGGGCTCAACAGAACCTCAAACTCAAATAAGGGAGAATGAAGAGGGCTTTTGACAAGTCTGTCAAGATCCGCTCATTCGTTCGTGGCGATCTTGTTTTAGCCGTCCAGAGGCCTATTGCCATGCATGGCCAGCTTAAAGGGAAGTTTGAGCCTACACGGGAGGGTCCTTTACAGTAAAAAAGGTCTTCCCAAATGGAGCCTACATTCTGCCCCATCCTGATGGAGAGGAGACAATGTCTGTGATACATATGCAAAAGAACATGACTCAACGCAAAGTATGCAAGATAGTACAAACAAATTCTAATTCCTTTTATTGCAGTAAAAAGGAGTTACATATTACAATCTAAAAAGTCCATTATTAGAGAGATTACAAGTCTCTTGCATCTGAGGAAAAGAAAACATCTAACACCAAAGGTGTTGCTCTGGCATCTAGGAATAAGAGGACGGTTACAAACCAAAACCTGTAATATTGCTTTTGCATCTGAGGATGAGAAGACAGTTACAAACCAAAACCTATAATATTGCTTTTGCATCTGAGGATGAGAAGACGGATACAAACCAAAACCTGTAATATTGCTTTTGCATCTGAGGATGAGAAGACGGTTACAAACCAAAACCTGTAATCTTGCTTTTGCATTTGAGGATGAGAAGACGATTACAGGTCAAAAAATAATGCCTGCCCCATGAAGAAGAAGCAAAGAAGCAAAACTACTTAGAGAAGTTATAACTTCAATTCATCTGACGAGTACCAGTAGAGAGAATGGTTACAGGCCAAAAGAAGAAGCCAACCATTTTCGAGTCCGCTTCAATTCATCTGATGAGCAAGAGAATGGTTACAGGCTAAAAGGCCAAGCAAAACCACTCAGGGAAATTAGCTTCATTTCATCCGACGTGTATATCAAACATACAAGCCAGAGATCTCATCTGACATGTACATCAAACATACAAGGCAGAATTCATTCGACGTGTGTATCAAAAATACAAAGCAGGCTGCCCTGGCAAGGAACTGCCTACGATGGAGAGTATACCCTGTTCACAATGGATGCCCTTCCATAGAACAACATGGACTTCACGGTTGTTCTGGAGGATTTGGCTTCCGACAGGTATTGCAAGCCATGCCTTACCATCATTCACCATCTTTTGTCGGCCCATGTCAGCACCACACATGAACATCACCGCACGTAGCTCATCGCCAAATGTTGCAATCCCCTCTTGTAACTTATTGTCACATGCAAGCAGAACTATGAATGTGCTGATGAGCGCTGTCTGAAGCCAGCGCTGGCTGCATCCTCCAAAGGCCAGCACCAGATGCACTCCCAACGCCTAGCGCCGGCTGCCTTTCTTAAGGATTAGCACCATCTGTGATAGCAACGATTATGCCTCTAACCACCAACACTGGCTGCATCAGTGCCGATTGCGCTTCGGTTAGCACCGGCTCTGTCGTGACTATTCTTCTATCGCGACTCCTCGTTTTCAGAGCCCGAGTCTCCCTGCCTGCTTAATGGTCGAGCAATATCCAAGGGCAACCGACCACCACCAGCTACAGTTCACCTCCTGTGACCATTTGGTTCCCCCAACCTTTCGCCTTCCCCGTGACGGTCCACCTCCCACAACCGTTTGCCTTCCTTGTGACAGTCCACCTTCGGCGACCGTTCTGTTTCTCTTAACCCTTCGGTTTCTCGCCGGAACTTCTCCTACATGGCAAGAAACTCACTGAGAGACTTTCCCTGCCTGTGTCTTTGCCGGGAAGTAAAAAAAACCTCACTGAAAACCTCTGCAACTTTCCCTGAGTTATTGGGAAATCCTCCGTAACCCCCCTACGACACCAGAAAACCACTTAAGCCCTCAAAAAACTTCGCAAGACTTGCAGAAATGCCCACTAGTGCACTTTCCGCCTCTACTACCCTCAAAATACCTCTGCTGAAGGCCTCCTAGAAAGCCCTCTGTGCTAACCAAAAAACTTCTGCAAATTTCTGACAGAGTTTTGCTTGCCAAAACTCTTGCAACTTCTCCTTTTCCGACAATCCCTTGACAATCTTGTGAAAACCTTCCCTGTAAGATTTTTGGAAACACTTGATCTCTTGTCGGATCTCCCTTCTTGCCGGAGCTTCTACCAGGAACTCTCTGGTCACCATTAAAATTTAAGCAAACATGATGACAATCTGATCTCCCTTTCCCAAAGATTAGAAGCCTCTTGACTGACGTCGAGAGACATTACAGCACTTACATATGTTGATGGGCTTCCTCTCCCATTACTGAAAAA